>VZTL01013547.1:6743-33708 GCA_013400535.1 Scopus umbretta
GCGGGGTCTGCAAATGGCCAGTAATAGAAGTCACAGTACAGAATGTTTTTAGCTACAGTGTCCTCTGGTCCATGGAACAATCCAATTTGGATTAAACAGAAAAATTAAACAATGTGATAACAAAAAATAGGCTGTAGTTGGTGCTTTGAATCAGCAGTGCTGCTTCCCTTAGTTGGAGACAAAAATCCCTATTGAGTAGGACAGGTTGGGTTCCCACTGGTGTCGAACAGTGGAGATGAGAATCTGCTACTCAGCTTGTAGTCAACAAGTACCTTTGTTCTGTCCATGTGAAAACATATTATCCTTTAAAAAAAGTTTGTAGTTTCAAGCTCCTGTAGAAGTTTTTTCATAACTCTCTTAGTTTTGTTTTTCTTTATTTAGAGCTCATTGGTCCTTACAGTTTTTCTCTTTATGTTACTTATCTTTTTATATTTGCACTTGCTTATGACACTATAGTACTGCTACAATGCAAGATTCTTTGAATATAATCTTTTAAGTTTACCTGCTATGAATGTAATACTAATGAGTGAAAATACTCGTAAGAACAAAATTTCCTGTCTGCTGTTCCTCAAGAATGACTAATACTTAAGCTGAGATTATTACTCTTTTTTGAAAAGAGAGTATTATTTTCTTTAAGATGATGTAGGTCCCAGTTCGACACAGAGTAAAACACAGAGCAACACAGTGGAAACTAAAGGAAAGAAAGAAAAGAAGGAGAAGAAGGAAAAGAAGGAAAAGAAGGAAAAGAAAGAAAAGAAAAAAAAGACACCTCAGGATACCTCAGTGCCACCAAAAATTGAAACAAAGGAGTGGGTGCAAGGATTTTCTCCCGAAGGCTATACATATTACTACAACACAAGAACAGGAGGTAAAAACTAGTGAGGAGCAAATGCAGATATCGTTATTGGGTATAAATGAGAAAAGACTACCTGCATTTCTTTACTCTTCTGCTCTCTCAGTTGTAAGCTGATTATTAAAATGCGAGCAATTAGGTGGAGTTTTGATAGTTAACATTCATAGCTTAGGCATCCAGAACTTCAGACTGGTTTTGCTGTTTGTTAATAATGGGAGAATGCAGTAATTCCAGTTTCTGGAAATGTTTAGCCTTTCAGAGGTTAAGTATACAAAAGGTAGCCGTGTTCTTCCTAAAGAAGCTTTCTTGTTAAGAATGTGAAATAAATTGATGGCGCCCAAGTCAATGAGAGTGGTTATCGATTGCTGTCCTGATTGTTTCTTTCCATATTTACTGGATTTATCTGACTGACTGACTTCTGTTGAGGAGCTATGTGTTATCATCTACTTTAGAGCATAAAGGCAACCCTCTTTTATGATTAATGAGACTGTTACAAACTGTTTCTTATAAATTTAAGGATTGATGTTAGTATTTACCGTAGTCTTTACTCATACAAGATAACTTCCCAAAGGTAAAAATCTTGTGTGTTTAGTTTCCTCTGGCCTGTGCTTCCGTTTAAAAAACAAACACCTTTTTTGTACCAAAATTGCAGTATCTGTGTATCAGCCATAGTTTAATAGAGTCTGGAAGGTGGTTTGTCCTGGTAAAGGCAAGTGTAATTACGATGCTTTGGTTTATTGTTCATACCATAGTTTGATCAAGGATGATTTATATTCCGGTGAGGGTTATGTGTATTACTTGCTTGTATGTGTGCACACATCAGTGTTATACCCTTTAGATCTGTTTTTTTCTAAATATTACTAAACATAAACAGGATTGAATGATGGGTGAAATTATGTTTTTGTTTTTTAAGAATCACAGTGGGAGAAACCTAAAGGATTCAAAGGCAACTCTCAAAACTCACAAACGGTAATCAAAAACTGTTATTCACACTTTTCTTTGTCCTTGTAAACGCTGACCAGAAATAAGCTAAGCAATTTGCAAGTCTTCTGATTGCAGAAGATAAATTGTTTGCTCTTAGTAAACTTAGGAAAATATAATTTGAATATATAGAATGTTTTGTGATATACTTGATGAAAACTGAAATTTTGCTATACAAATCTGTTTTGGTTAGTCGGCTTATCAGGGGAAGAGAAGTGATAGTGGTTGGTTGCATTTTTACAGAACACTTTTTCTGATGCTTCAGCCTATAAAATTGAAAGCTTTTGGGAAATTCTGGGTAAATAAGAGTGCCTGGTTTTTGTGTTTGCTTTAGGATACAGTTGTGTAATAATCTGTCTTTTTCATGGATTTCTTAAGGTCATGGAACCTATGTGCGAGCAACCTTTTAGAATATTACTTTATTTTCCTTATTTAAGGCACCGGAAGACTTGCAGAATAGAATCATAGAATCATAACGGTTGGAAAAGACCTCTGAGATTATCTAGTCCAACCGTCACCTCGACACCTCCGTGCCTCCTAAACCATGTCTCGAAATGCCACATACATACGTTTTTTGAACACCTCCAGGGATGGTGACTCCACCACCTCTCTGGGCAGCCTGTTCCAATGCTTCGCTGCTCTTTCAGTAAAGAAATTTTTCCTAATATCCAAAGACGGAAAGATTTCTTCTTATTATTAATGGGCTTTCCCCTGATACTTACCACTCCAGGATTTTTGTGCTTCACAACATTAAAAATAGGATATTTACAACACTCCTGTGAACTGATGTTGCGTTTCCCCATTTTCAAGATAGGCGGCGTAGGTACAGTATGATTTAAAGTCCACCGACTTTAAATCGTCGTTTGCTAATGTTGGATTTTACGTTAGCAATCAAAAAAGCCCGTCTTTTTCAGCGTGCTTGACATTTCTGTAGCTCTAATGTTGGATCTGAGAAGGTAGTCTATGCTTAGTACTGGGTTACCTACAGTCAGAGGAGAAAATGGTTATAATTGTGTATATTTTTAGGCAATTGAATCAATTCACAAAATGTACATGAAGTTTTGTCTGTATTCCATCTCTTGTTAAGGCAGTGTTTTATCTCAAAAATGCAGGCTTTTTCCATCCCGTGTTCATTCCCAAGAGACTGCACACTTCATGTCAGAGCTGCCCATCGCATGCCTTTCCGATTCCTTTATCCTGCGGTTTTGCACAACTTGTTAACCAGCACTTCAGCTTTATCTTTTCAGTCAAGGCGTAGCTTTGCAATATTTGTAAGCCAGTCGTAGTGTAACCTTCCTCTGAAAGAGGTGGTCCTGCGACTAATCTTGTATGGCCCTTGGTGCGTATTTGTCCTGACAGCGGACTAGTTCCGGGAGTGAAGACCTCAGAGTTTAGGTTAGTGCTTTGTAGGCTTACGTCCTGGCATCAGCTCTCTGGGTAATCAAAGAAATGCCGGTGCAGGGAGAGCAGATGGAGAAGAGAAGGAGCTCCCTTCTTGGCAACAATTTGAAGTTAGCTCATCTCAGCTATATCACGAACACACACCTTCAGCCTCGGATATCTCTCTAATGCCACATGGCTGTATTTTGCCCTTCCTCCCTCACCCTGCTTGATGACTTTGCGGTGCCTTGAGTTATTTTCGCTATTGCTAAAAACAAGCATTTGATTGCTCCCTTATTTAGTCTGAGCTAAAGATACTGGGAACCTTCCAGATCCCTAACAAGGACTCACACTGCCCAGAAATTAAAGGGCATGCTTGCAGTATGTAGTGTGAGTGAGATTCACAGGCCATCTTTGTTTTACAGCACGTTAGCTTGCTGCTCAGGCTTCATAAGAGGTGGAGAGAACAGAGTACTGTAAAGGCATGTTGAAGACTACCTACAACTTCAGTTAGATTGACATTATGCTTGTTCGTGTTTATGTAGTAGGATACTCAGTGTGCCTAATGTCAAATATCTGCTGAAAACCTCTAAGAACCAGGTCTAAAACGTTCAGGATCTAACTTAACAAAAAGGGTAGCTTGTACTTAAGACTAGTCTTTTGTCCTTTTTCTGCTTACTTAAAATAAATTTTCCTTTTGCTTCTTTTGTTGAAACTAGCACACTGAAACTTTGAGAGCAAAACCTTAAGGAAACGTGCTCACTGAAGGCTTTCTTGCTTTTTGCCTGCTGTGAACCCTACTGATACAATTTTTTTGTTTCATATGTAGCTTTCTACAGAGCAGATGTGAGAATTTTAACTCCTAATTGTGTTGTATTTTTAAAAAAACCCAAAGTTTTAATAGCATATTAAGTGAATGCATAGGTATGTGTTTGCAGAAGCCTATCGGGGGTGGGTTGTATGTGTGTACACACAGAGACATTTATTAATGCAAAAATAATGTATGGTGAAGCTGCATTGAAGTTCTTCCCAGTATAGGGGAATGGGCAGTATTAGTGCTTAAGGAGCAGTGTCTAAGTGTTGATAAAAGTCTGGTTCTTAAGGAAGATGTTGAGTCACTTGTAATGACTGATTATCTACCTGTGGCTGATTCTGCAAAACATCTTTATTTTAATTACACATCCACAAAGACATACCAACAACTTCTGCCACATTTCATGTGTATTTATTAATTAGTAGGGAAAAACAGTGCTTTACTAGATAAGTAAATTTGTGGCATGCATTCCTGCAAAGTTTGCTTCTTCAGTATTTCTGGTGAAGATCTATTTTGGGATAAATTTTAGAAGTTTTGGGTTTGTTTGCTTATGTTTAATTTGTGATAGTGTTTATTGGTACTGTTTTTCTATAGCCCTTACTGAACCCTGAGTCTTCCAAAGAATTTTTGTCTTGGTCTCTACTTAAGACAATGACAAAACCAGAAAATGTCAGCTTCAGGTGTGAATACTTCAGAAAACAAAAAACATGTAAAACAATGGCCTTTGTGGCTTTTATCATAATTTGAACTGTATGGCAACCTTTACTATACTGCCTCATACTGATTATGAACTGTTAGAAAAAATTGTCCATGTGCATTTGTGGTACTTCTCAGTTAAGCAGTTCAATCTCACTTGAGTCAAAGGGAATACTTCCTAACAACTTTAGGGGTTCGAGCTTTAAAACAGTAGGAATTATCATGAACAAAAAATATTGAAGGGTTGAATAGTCTTATAAGTGATGCTTTGGCTGATCCTTAAAATTATCTTTTTTAATTAGCTCCTGTATCTTTTTCTCAGGCAGCGGAGTGGGTAGAAGGCGTCACTGAAGATGGCCATACCTATTACTATAACACACAAACAGGAGGTAAGGAGAGCTTGCTTTCCAGTTTAAGCTCTGTTTCAGAGCAGCATTTCATTTTGCAAATAGTTGCATTTTAAGGCCATTACCACGTTTTGTATTTTTCAAGCTGTTAACCTGAGTTGAAACATACTTGCTGCTTAAGTCAATGCTGGCTTTATAGCTGTATTGCCAGTGTGTATGCCTTTGTGCTTCATAGGTTTTTGTAGACATTCAACTTATAACTCTAAAATACGGGTGCTTGTTTTATACATATATATTGAAATTATAGTTTGGAAACCAGAAAGGGGCAGGATTTTGTTTTGACAGGTGTGTAGGACTGAATAAGAATCTCCTAAACTTTTACTCTTGCTGACATAGCATTGATAAGAAAGTCCAGCATCTTACCTCCTACTTCTTTTCCCCATTTTTTTTTCCCTGTGTGCGGAACTTTGTGGTAACTCCCCCAGAGCAGGCATCTGTTTTCTAAATCTGTTTGAGCCATTTTAAGGTCAGTGATGCCTCTCTGGAGAGGCAGTGATTTTGTGCTGGCTTTGAGTTTTCTTTCTGCTGTTGGGTATGAAGTGATGTTCCTGACAATGCCAAGAATAGGAAAAAAAACCAACCCACAACCCCAAAATCTTTCAGTTTTTCAGCATGCCACTCCCCTGCTCAAATGATTTGCAATTTTTTTCTTCTGAAAGGGAAATGAGATGCTGGTTATTTTTAAACATAGCCTTCTAAGTTCAGATACATTTTATGCCTTTGGGTGTACTGTTTTTTAAAGTTCTTCTTCATGGACATATGACACTAGTGAAGAATGTCTTTGTAATCAGCGTATTTGATAAAATTTTGGCTCGTGAGATTTTAAAGCGATCCTTTACTTTTACGTAGCTGCAAGTATCTTGGAAATGCTTGAAAACGACTTGTCAGTTCTGTTAACGCTAATCCCATCCTCTGAAAACAAGAGGAATGGTTAACCGAGGGGACTGACCGTAGTGTCTCATCTGAGGCGTGTAACTTAAGAGGCCGGCATCTTTAGGCTTAGCTCCTGCTACGAGTCATACTTTGGGAGGCTGCACCTTACTCCACTGGCTATAGGTGACATCTAGGAAAGTGAACTTTCTCAGTTACTGGTCTAAAGCTACATGACAACAGTACAGTAGAGACTGTCTTGTGTGTTCAAAGCCACACCTTTACTTCTTCAAGACACGTCTAGAAGCATACCTGTTAAATGCTGTGTTCAGTTAGGGATTTCTTTGGAAATAGATAAAATAATTGGGAAAATAGTAGTTTTATTACGTTTGAAAGCTTAAATAAAATTACAGATTGAAAGTTGGTGTACGTTGGCCTTATTGTTACTAAAAGCAGTTTTAAGACCACTGAGTCAACTTTTATTTAAATATTTCCTCTCACTGTATTTGCTGCAATACTACCTTCTCATTGAAAATGAGGTCATATCCCGTAGATACTTTCATGTCTTTTCAGAATAATGTTTGTATTTCCTTGTTTGCTAAACAGCTCTTTAATTAGAGGCCTAATGTTACTGAGCCAAGTAGCACAGGGAAGCGGTTTATCTGCCCAGAGCTGAGGCTCGCAGCTAATGTTCTTTCCCTTATCCTGTCTTCGCGATCAATGGACAACTCAAATCAAATAGGCACCTCTAGAGGGCAATTTGTCTGTCCTGTGTTAGGATGAGAGGGACCACAGTCTTGTGGACCGCAGTTCGCCGTGCATGATATTTTTCTTAAGCACTAATTATTACAAGCTTTATCAACAGTGAACTCAGCTGTCACGACAGCATCTCTGCTGAGAAGTGAAATGTTATTTTTCTGATTATGTTTATTAAAACAAAAATACCAATCAAAGGCAAAAGCCTTGTGCTAAATTATTTGCTGTGTTTTTGCATAAGGCAGCACTGCTTCTGAAAGGTAATGTTGTCAAAGCAATAACAGATGAGAATTAGAAACATAAATAGTGTGGTTATTCAAATATCTTGGACAGTATCCACATGGGAGAAACCGGATGGGTTTGTGTCATCATCAAATGAGAAGAGTCAACGTGACAAGCATTCTGAAGAGCTTGCAGAAACAGATTCCAAAGCATCCGAATCAGACTCAGAAGACAGTGAAAATGAAGCACAGAGGTCAGAAACAAAGTTCAAGGTAAGTTCTCTCTTCAGGTTTATTTTACATACAGTAGTAATTTTCTAGCATAAGATGATTTATCTCTCATGATAGGCTGTACTCACTGTAATGAGGTTAAACCGTGTGACTGAGAGTAGAAGTTAGCACTTGAATAGTAAAATTAATCTTTATTCAAGTATTTGACCCATTTGTGGTGCTGTTCCTGAATAGAAAGCATGATCTTTCCTTCAGTCCAGAAGTAGATTGAATTCTGCAAGAAATGCGATGTTCTCTGAGAAAGGTCACTGTCTCTGAAATAATCCACAAAATTTTGGGTCTCAGTGTGAGTTTCTAACTTTCATTGGAAAATGCGGCTGCGAAGAGACCTTCAAGGAATGCCTTTTGACTGAAAATGACATGATTGTTTCCTTATTAGTTGAGAAGAATGTTGGCAACACATAGTACAAAACCTGTATCAATTCTGTATTTTTGTCTTCAGATTCAAGATAAAGGGTGTGATTGTGGCTTTGTTTGCTTCAGGTGTTTTTTCCAAAACTGGTAGTTCAGAACAGGCAGAGACAGTTTAAATATAAAATGTGTTCATAGACAGGTATTCATTCTAAAATACATATTCTTGTATCACTGTGCATCATTATAAACTACGACTAGGTATTAGCTGTAAAGCGTGCACTTTCACTTGCACAGAAAGCTGTATGTGAATTTTTGCCTCTTTTTCTTTTTTTTTAAACATGCTAAGCTTTATTTTTAAGTAAGTTTGTATTGGCTACTCCTTGCTAACTTCAGCCTCGATAGATAGGATTTTCCAACTTTAACTTTTTGTAACATTTAAGATTTTTTTTCAACTCTGTATGTGATGAAAGCTCAAGGAGAGAAATTCAGAGATTCTGTTACAGTATGAGTTTATTGTTTCAAGTTACTCTTGGTTGAAAAGTATGAGTAGTAGATAATAGTAAATAAAAGACGTAAAATAAAGCTACATTGTGTTTTTATTTAGGCATTTTTGCTTAAGGTGGGTTTTTTCCTCTTTAGAGGAAAGGAGATAATGGTCAAGAATCAGAGGAAGGGAAAAAATCGCCCAGAGCTAAAAAGTTAAGTCCTTATGGGAAATGGCGAGAAGTTAAGCCAGAAGAAACTGTTGATAAAGAGGAGAGTACATCAGCTTCCCAAGAACCCTCCAGTGATGCACCTAACAAGACCAACCCTTACGGAAAATGGAAAGCAATTAAAGAAGCAGCTGCAGAAGAAGAAGAAGAACCATGGTGAGGATCTTTCTACTGTAGTTATTTTCTAATATTTGTTTCCAGAATACTCATTTTCAGAGCTGAAGCTTTTTCTTCTGAATTCTGGCAGAATTAGCACAGCAGTGATTTGAAACATAGTCCAAATACAATTCTTTCCCCAGTGAGTAGTCTACGTGATAGTTCTCTGTGGCAGATAGTGGTGGTGTTTCGGCTTTGGTGTAGTTCACTGTGAGTACAAAGTAAGTTAAAGTGATTTAAAGGATCATTGTCATCCATCATTTTTCTCAGAGGCTAAGTATTAACTATTTAAATGTAGTTACTCTAAGCTTGTGTTCCTTAACATCGTTTCCTTCGACAATCTGGTTCAGCTGCCTCAGGAGCTCTTGCGACTGTTATTTCAACTGCTTCCAGCCTTGGAACAGCATAGGCAACTTTCTCAGGGCCTCTAACTTCCAGGCTAAATTCTGTTTCTTTCTGACGAGTAATTAGTTGGGCTAACTCTGCCTGTCTTGAACTTCTAAGGCCAGCAGCCACCTGGTCTTGATCATACTGGATTAGCATTGCATTGAATTCCTTCCCTGTGGGATCAATAGTTGCTGACACAATGAGTATGCTTTTTTAGACTCCGAGCAATTTCTACCTAAGCCTACTATGTTTGCCTTTGGGTTACTTCCACAAGCAGTGAATTATTTCTTACTTTGTGGTGTTGTACTGACTCTAACTGTTGACTTGAAGGACACAGCCTAGATGACACTTCAAATTTTTTGTCTTACTTTCACTCAGTATTGCAGTAAAAGATTTCTGGTTGAACCATTTTTCTTGTTCCTTAAATCTCCCTCATTTCAAAACACAGTTAAGCAAAACCAAACCAAAACAGAATCTACTACAACCTTTTCTGCTGTCACTATGGGTAAGTCCTGGAGGCTTTTCTAATGTGGAGACACTTTCTCTAATGATTTAAATAAGGAGATGAAAGACAAAGCTTGTGTAATCTAGTTATGCCAGTTTTAAATCTGGAAGCTGTCTCTCTCTCCTATGTCCAGCCGATGTGCTGCAGATGTTTTCATGACATGCATCTGATCAGGAGGGTTTGGTTTGGTTTTGTTTTACTGCATCATGGCTGAGATGGCTCATTTTCTCATGAAGCGTGCCGTCTTTTATGGCCAGTTACTTGTTATGGGGCCCTCTAGGAGTCTGGAAGAATTAGGTTTGGGAGAATGAAATCAGTCTTTTCCCTTGTACTCGCCCCATTCTGCGGCATTTTAGTTCTAAATTATTCAGCAGGTACCGTTTTGACGCTGAACTAAATTAAGCACAGATCCACTGTCACTTGATCAGTTCACGTAACACCTCCTCTATTGGACCAGCTAACCGCTCCTTGACTCCAGGGCTGATAAATTCTCTCAGGTTTTTGGAAAGCACTGTCCAATAAAAAGTGCTTTCAGCTACTGAACCTGATATATCAGTCTGTACATTAACACACAGGCTTGATATATATACACACATGTAAATGAGACCACTGCAGTTATTCATTGTTTACTTTAAATTGAGACTAGGCACAGCGCCAGCCACTTTCAGGAAGTTTACATTTTAGCGATACTGCAACAGTTGCATTTTCTTGACTCCCAGTTATTCTCGTGGCTCTTTTTTGGGTGCTTGAGCTGATCCATGTCTTCCTTGAAGCACAGGACCTGAAACTAGGTATAGTATACGGGCTGACATCAAACTAACACTCAGTAGCGCTGAAAGATTTCTTGTATGGATCGGCCAGGAACACAGTGTGTTATCTCTTCACAGTAGTGTTACGCTGGTGCGATTCCTGATGGGCTTGTGATTAGATCATTTTCTGCAAGCTGTTCGGTTGTTCTCCATCATGTGTTTGTGCCACAGGTTATTCTTGTAGAACAGTGTTTTGGTGTTGACCTTCCAAAACCAACCGGTCATCTTTAGACGATGTCTTTGATTTGTTCAGATGAGTATGAGCTGTGATCCTGTCCTCCAGAGCTGTTTCTCCCAACCTGGGGTCATTGGCTGGTTTTGTAAGTCTGTTCTCTGTTCTGTCATGCAGACCCTCAAGGATGGACACCTGCAGAAGACTACTCGATAGTATTTTGGCAGTGAACCTTGCTAACTACGCACTGACTACTGTCTTTCAACGATCTTAGATTTACACATGTGTTGTCTTTTACAGGACTATTTACATGATGAGTGCTTGGGCCATTGTACAAGCTCTGTAGTGACTGAGGCCTTAGTTTTTCGCTTTTCATACCAGAAGAAACAAAGAACGTGGTTTTTTGGCTTGATCCTTGTCATGATGATGATGATCTTGGCTAGAAGGCTGCATCTAGCTCAAAGCTGCTTTGACAATTAAATATGGATGTTACTGTCTGCAGTAAACCATGTTGTTTTCTCCGTGTAGATTAACCCTTTTACGTTTTCCTCTCTTCTCCCAGTGAAAAAGTGGACCTGGAGCTTCCCAGTACAGAGAGTGACAACGTACCACCTCCAGTGCTAGAGGTTCCAGAAGATGCAACAGTGATATTTAAAGAGAAGACAGTCACCTCCCTTGGAGACCTGACAGAAGGGGTGCCAACATTTAAAAAGAGGAAATTTGAAAATGGAAAATCTAGAAACTTAAGACAAAGACTAAGCGATCAGTAATATGTAACAAATCATTTTAGATTATGTTAAAGCTAGAGTGAATCAAAAGTTTAATATTTTAAACAGGCTTTTATAAAGAAAATCTTGAATAGTAATTAAGGATTTATAGGTATTAAAACATATGTGAGTTGTAATATTTTTTTATTTTATTTTGATGTGATTGATTTTGCAATGGAAGTTTGTGTTATATTACTTATGCAATATTGTAAATACATTTATTTTTTATTTTAACCATGCCATCTAAGTTTTCAATTTGCTCTATGTATGCTGTTCTAAATACATTGTGAAAGGTTTTTTACTCCTTTTCTAAGTATGGGAGAATATAGTAATCCTTATTCTGGCGAAAATGATGCAGACCACCTATTTTTACAGAGGAACCGGATCAGCGATGTGTGCTAGAGAGTAAAATCATCCCCCAAGATTGTTTATGTGGAGTAGTTTCCCAACTAATGAGTAAAAATATTGTGCTTACTAACGTTTGGCTAATCGCTTGCATAAGAGTAGGTGGTGAGGGTGCCAGCATTTCAGATAGATCATTCAAAAGCTGTTTTTACAGGATGTAGTCACATCAGTGCCACTCATTTCAAGTAACGTTCTGAAAGAGATTATTTGTGTACATGCGTGATAAATGTATTAAACCTCTGCAGCAGATTTAAACCTGTTGAATCTTAACTTTTAATAACAGCAACAGAGCCGCCCCTGTTGGAGTAGATATTTCTATGGTGTCTTCCTGTTGTATTTTGCATTATTATCGTCTCTACTTGATTTTTTTCTTTATTTTTGCAGGTCAGGTTTTCTTTTTGTTTTGGTCTTGTTTTCTTTTTGTCTCTTTCCCTGTAAAAAAACAATTGTCTGATATTATCATGAAAAAATATTCCAAAGACCTGACCCTGCTACAGCGTACAGCACCCTTTTTGAGGCTGATGGGTTTTGTCTGTTGATAAAAGGGGTGGGTTGAATAGTCGCTGTGTCGCTACGCTGAGAGGGGCTAAGTGTATTGAAGCTTCATCGTTCTCAGTATCCTAGGAGAGGAAAACAAAAGATGGATAAGTAGAGCTGATGGCTGTACTGTCCAGGATGGCTTGGACATTTTCTTAAGGACTGTAGATTTGATTTCTTCACTTGGTGGGATTGGTCGGCATTTAGCATCGTCAAGATTCACTGGCTGTGTAAGAATACAGCTACGCTTATTGCTTCTCTAGGTACCAGACAGTGGACCATAAAGGTTCAGATCATGAATCCATTAAAAAATATGCCTCTATTTCTAAAGCTCACAGGGGCTTGTTCCGGAGAGTCTCTGTCAAAGATAGAGGGTGCAGTTGAGACAGTTGTCAGAGTCCAGCTACAGCAAAATAGAGTTGGTAACTGCTGAGCTTGAACTTCGTTGAGAAAATGACTGCTAATCTGTCAGATCAGCGGAGAAGGGAGTACAAGACAGGAAATCTGGTTTATCGTGTATTACAAAGGAAGCTGAAGTCCTTCTTTCTACTCTGCAACATTTTCTCTGAGTGTAGAAGAGAATGAAGTATTTAACCTTATGTGTTTCTTCCGCTTCATCAGAGTGGTTGTATTTCTTCTGATGTTTGTTTTGAGAAATGCGAAAGTTTCCTGTAATACCTAACCCTGGCTTGTCATTTAGAGATGCAGGATGCTTGCTGGATGCTCTCAGTCATAGGTGCAGGAATGTACAACGTGTACTCCACATGAAAGACCTCACGTGCAAGGCTGGAACAGAAATGTCCTTTCGACCGAGGAGAGGCTGTCAGGTTTCTTAAAAAGCAGATTTTTCAGGTTTTGTTCGTACTCTTATTTTGACATTACTCCAGCAGCTAGGAGCCTGCTCTAACTTGAAGCCTCCGTGTGTTTGCAACCAGTGTGCACTCATTTCCTCCCAACTAACACAAGTATCGCCCTTCAGCCAAGTAGCTTTTCTTCCTCTTGAATCCATCGCGTCTTTTCTGAGTCACATAAAATAAAACGTCCTGGTGCGACAGGACCTTCAGTGCTCCACCAGCACTTCTCTTCATCCAGGCCAGCCTGAATTTGCCTAGGTTTCATCTTCGTCTTCAAGGCAGATGTCACTAACGCTTCCTTAGCGTGTTGGAAACAAGTTTTGATACATCCCTTAGCCACATTTGCCTTTCACGTGACTGCGTCACGCTGTCTGCTGTGGGTGCCCTGTGATTTGCCAGTACAGCCAGCTCCTCCTGCTCCCTTGCCCTTGCCAGCTGCTGAGTTCACAGCTGATCATGCCTTCCTCTCAAGCACTTTTTTTTTTTTTTTCTTATAAATTTGTTTTGGACTGCTGTACTCATCCTGCATCTGTTACTCCAAGCCTAAAGTATATTCATTTCTTTATGATCTCTGTGATGTGATTTTATTGTTTATTGGTACAGTTTTATACAGTATAGGTTTTTTTGTAGGCTCCGCTTTCAATATCCAAGGAGGAGGACATCCTTCCTCTTTTGGAGAGTGCATCTTTCCTTAAACATGTTTTGCCACATTGAAGTGGTCACAGGCAGTCATTTAAGATGCCTGTTACTAAATTGCTCCAGCAGATCTTTAAAAACATCTGGAAATACTCGTTTCCCTGAGGAGCTGCTGTTAGTTGTAATACGAACCACAGATCTTTGTCAAGAACTGTGTCTAACAGACAAACCAAAACAAGCATTTACCTTAGGAAAAATGAGGAAATGTTTTCTTTGTTCACTGCTAGTGAAGTTGGCTTAAATACCATACGCTTGCTTTTGCTGATGTGACTTCTAAAGCCCGCATTTCACAACGAAACACAGCGCTTCACTCCCCACTACCTCTGAAAGTCAGTTTGAGGGAAGAGCAATTTATTCTTTGTCCTCAAGTGTAAATTATAACGAGGGCCAGTTGAATCAAATTTGATACATCCAAAGCCACCGTTTAATTTTGCACCGTGCTGTCACTCAGTTTTCCTTACTGTGTATCTAAACCAAATACTTTCTCTTCTATACAACAATAGTCTTGTGTGAGATTTCAGACACTGCTTTCCCAGGGCATCTGTTCTGCACAGATCTCTCTCCCTTCTGTGCTCTCTCTGCAGTGTCTTCTGCCTTTGGAATCTGCCGTAGGAATCTCTAGGCATTGCCACAGTTACGCTCGCTCATCTGCTAATCCTTCCTTGGGCTGCGCTGGCTTCTGACGCAGGAATGTTCCTTCTACTGTTCAGAAGAACGGTGCTTTTGGAAGAAGAAGACTGTTGTGTTTTCCGACTAACCCATTTTCTGTCACGCAGCATGTTTTTTATCTGCTTGCCTGCTTTTATTTCAAGCTCCTTGAGTGAGGACTACATCCTTGGTTTTATAGGCTGTCAGGCTTTATTAGCAACATGAGAAGTAGAGTTGGAGAGAAAGGGGGAGTCATTGCAATTTCTGATGATTTCTTTTGTGTGATTTTGAGCAAGCCAAGTCACCGCTCTCTATTTTTGTTTCCTCATCTTTCACCTGTCTTGTCTGTTTAGAAAGAGCTTCGCAGTACAGGATGCTTATCTTTGGTGTGTGTGTTTCACAGCAGGGCCTGCCTGAAGTTGGTGATGCTTTTAGAAGGAAACATATTGCATGTACTAAAAAAAGAAAATTATTTTGTTGGGCATTTGTTATGCTGGGAGCTGTGCTGAGACCTGCTCAATTTGACCCAGGTTATAGAGTAATCCTTGTTCCTATTTAGGCTAAGCCAAATTTTAACCCTTCACCTGGGAATTTGTAGATTGAAATCCAGACTTTTCCAATAGGGTAAAGTTTGTTTTTTGTTTGACCCTCGTAGATGAAACCTGTGCTGCAGCACCATCCAATCCCAATATTGAGATTTAGAAGGTGGGAAGTCTGGTCATGACATGGAGTTGAGTGAAACTAACCTGTGCAGGTAGAAAAACATTTCTCCCCCACCACCACCCAAAAAAGATGCTATTCCAATGCATATTTTGGCATCTCAGAAAGGGAGTAAAAAACTGTCTCATGCTGCTCGGTTTCCTTGATTTGCTTTTTGAGTTGCGCCTCCCCTTTTTAGTACTTTTCATATTGTTGTTGTCTTCCTCCAGCATTCCTATATATGCAAATCTGTGCATCACCGCTGTGCCGCGTTTCTAGGGTCCACCTTCCCCTTACCCCCTGCTCTACTGAGATCTTCGGAAAGCTTCACGTTGCCTCACGTCGGCTGCCGTGTCTCCAGATCCCAGCTTCTGCCGAGCACTTCTGCTGCCTGTTTGCGTCACGCCCTGAAGGAGTACAACCCTTGCCCATTTTCAAACAACATGCAAGCTATTTCAAGACCGGCTGCGTGTGCTCTTTTGGTTTTCTTGATAATTCGTCTTCCTGAGACAGATTTAATTCCTTTCCTCCTACGGGGTTTGCAGCCCTTAAATCCTTTCGCTTGTTGGTACGAGAGCTGCCTGTAGACCTTCTGCTATCTGCTGCGGCAACCCTTTGGTTCTGTTTTGTCAGTCATCAGTCTCTCTTCTATCTACCTCTTAAGTCCTCTTACCTTCTACCTGCTAAATTATTTATCTTGGAAATCATGTTAACCGTTTTGTGTGACTAACAAATCTAGCTTTGTGAAATGTTTCAGGATGTAGCTTGAATAAAAGTTTCTGTACAACGCAAAAAGTGTTGCAGATAATACGCTGAAAAAGGCCAGATTTGTCCAAGAGGTTTCCCAGAGAACGTTGGCAAAGGCAGATTGGATTTTACTTTTAAAAGCAGAAATAGCCTACGTTAAAAGCCAGCAGACAGCCTTATACAGACCACGGGCTGAAGACAGTGGATGTTAATGGCTTGCTTAACTGAAGATACAGGGCAGAACAGCGGGGTGATTGAAAAGCGCTTGTTGTAGTTCGGAAGTATTGTCTGCAAAGGTAAGCAGCTGGATTCTCTTTAACAGCTTCTCAGTTGCAATTACAAAATGTTGCAAGCTCTTGGAGTTTATATGAAAATACCGAATAAAGCTTTCGTTTGAACAATCTGCAGTGCCATTGTTCCTCTATTCAAGGGTTTGAGGACGACCCGAGAGATTTATGTGTGCGTGTTCTGTTAAAAATGGGGCCCAGGGTAAATACAAACCAAAACAGGTATGTAAATATGGAAATGCTTCTTAAAAGAAACACTTCTTTGTGGTCACCAGCATAGTGCCTGGGTGCCTTCCAGCGGCGCACATTAAGCAGTGTTGTGGTTTAACCCCAGTGGGCAACCAAGCACCACAGAGCCACTCGCTCACCCTCCTCCGCTCCAGTGGGATGGGGGAGAGAATCAGAAATAAGTAAAACCTGTGGGTGGAGATAAAGGCAGTTTAACAGGACAGAAGAGGAAGAGAAAAGAGTAATAATGATAAAAGAATATACAGAACAAGTGATGCCCAATGCAGTTGCTCACCACCCGCCGACCGATGCCCAGCCAGGCCCCGAGCAGCGATCGCTGCCCCCCCGGCCAACTCCCCCAGTTTCTATACCGAGCGTGACGCCATATGGTATGGAATAGCCCTGTGGCCAGTTTGGGTCAGCTGTCCTGGCTGTGCCCCCTCCCAGCTTCTTGTGCCCCTGGCAGAGCATGGGAAGCTGAAAAGTCCTTGACTAGTGCCAGCACTACTGAGCAACAACTAAACCATCAATGTCTTAGCATTGTTCTCATGCTAAGTCCAAACCACAGCACTACAGCAGCTACTAGGAAGAAAATGGACTCTGAATTAAGCTGAAACCAGGACAAGCAGTTTCTGGGAATTGTTTTATCCTGTGCATCATTTAGGAGTAACAAATGAGCTGGGTTAAAATTGTTAATTTTAAAATTCTTATCAGAGTTCCGGTAAGGTTTGTTGTAATTACGATTTAGTAACATTCAGAATATAGCTGAATATATAAGCTTTCTGATGGTAACAGATTGTGATTCAGCAGTCTTCGTATTTGCTGGGCTTAAGAAAGATGAGCAATGCCCCAAGAGTTCAAGATACGCATTTTTATAAGGTGGGGAATGCATGTAAATTATTTCATAACTTTTCTTCTATTGAAAAAAATCTTCCTGTCAATGTGATCTTTTGGCAACTTTTTTCACAGCATGTGAAAAAACTATACAGCTGTACTAAGCAGCTAGGAAAAAAAAAAATCAGGTATGATCCCAGCAAACAGTTCCGCCAGATTGGGAACTGCATTTCATTGCTAAGAGCGTTGGGTTATTTCTTCCTTTTAGCTGAATGAGAACAAGCAGCTTGCTACCTCAAGTGAATAAATTCGTTTGCAGTTCCAGGATTTCTGAGACATTCCCTTGTGCGTTCTGTTGATGATTAAATGAAAGTGATCCAGGTACGGCACCAGGGCTGTTCTTCTTATGCGGAAGGCAAGCATCCGCCTGTCCATTTGTCACAAAAAGGGCTACTTCCAGGCCCGGCTTTTGTCTGGCTTCCTTCCTTGCCGGGTGCGGCGCTGCTGCTCCAGCCCTCAGCGGGGGAATGGAAGAGATGATCCAGGAGCCACGGTCCACGTTGGTCACCGGGAGCCGAAGAGAGATGGATGCGGTGCCTGGCACCAGCGGCAACGTCACACCCCCGCGTAAGGTCTCCGCTATGATGCTCATGAGGGGAAGCCAGGCGGACAGGCGGTATTTTGTTCTGCTTGTTGTAACGCTATTTGACAACAAAATACGAAGTGCGGGAGAAGGCTGTTCCCATCGGATGACCCTGCTCTGGCTCTGCTCTCCTACCAGCGCTTGTGCTGTCCTCGGGGGCCGTCCGCTGCCTTCCACGGAGCCACTTTCTGCCTCCCTCTCCTCCCTGTGCTTTGTTACTGTAATTTTACCTGCGAGTGGTTTCACTGCTGAAAATCAGTGTTGCTTACAGGAACTGAAAAGCCCGGATTCGGAGTATTCCATCCTGAAAACGCCTCAGAGACGGCATCGTTACGCCCCACATCCCTCCCGCGAGGACGAGCGCCAGCCTGCAGCCAAACCCCACTGCAATCCCTCAGCTCTTAACATCCCACAGAAACACTGGGGTGGAAGAACTCGGAATAAAAGTACGGCTTCAAATAATATTTTGTAAGTTAGGAGAAAACAGCTTTAAAGAACATTTTGTCAATGAGGAGAAGCCAATGTATCTGGTTTTAGTAAAACGAGAGCGCTGCAGGCAATGACGTCTAGCAGAAGGGGGTCTGCTCTGTATCAAATTCTCCATCCTAACTGAGCATAGCCGCATCTTGCTTTTACATACAGGTATGAGCAACTGCAGGGTAAGCTTAATAAGACCCAGATCCTTCAGAATGCCCTGGAACAGGCTGGGAGAAGGGATTTAGCTGCTAAATTTCAGTGCCTGAATTGGGGATATCTAAAATCAAGGCGAGCTGCCTCCTGCTTTCCCCTTTCTCATTGCTCTGCACAAAACCATCAACAACAAAGAAGGGCTACCGAAAATTAACTTCGTTGCAAGGATCCCTAAGGTCCTGCAGTCAAAACATGTCCATCTTTCTTCCAGTAACATACGTCAGGTTCATTTTTTTAAAGTGTTTCAATAGTTTTTCATAGTAAAGAACTTCATAGGCATTAACTAAGCCTGGACGGACAATCCGATTATTTAAAAGGCATATTTTGTAAGAAGTTTCGAAGATTGTTCAAGATATATAATTAATAAAATACATCGGTTTGCATCACGAAAGTGAGCACGTTAACTGGATGCTCTCCTACGACAGCGGATTGTATCGGTTACCGCCAGTCGGTCAGCACCGCACAAATACAAGGCCAGTTGTGTATCTCCCTAGAGGCCTTCTTTTTCTGGACTGCTTACTGCAAGTAGTCAAAGTTTAAGTGTGCAAATGACTCTTACATCACATGATAGTATGTTTCCTGATTGACTTCTAGAGCTAGAAATTAAAAAACAAACAAACAAAAAAACAATAAAAGAAGCCCAACCAAGACCCAAAAGCTTTCGTAATTAAAGTGTTGGAAGCGAGTAAAAAAATTGTCAGACAAAGCTTGCTGATAAGAATGTGCAAACACGCCAAAGAACTGAAAAATAATTCCAGAACTGAGAAATCGAGCATGGTTTTCCTGTGTTCTTCCTGGTACAAATTTTGTCTTTCTTAATATAGCTAAATAAAGTCAAAACTGTTGTTTGTTATACATACAGTAGTAAATACTCCACCATTTAGAAGAACTCGGTGTTGAAATAATTCTTTTACTTAAAATAACTGGCATTTTCTCAGTCCTCTATCACTCACGATTACGAAATAAATGTGCAAATATAAATCAACCACAAGGCGTAATTTAAATCGTAACAATGAATTGATTCTTCACATGCAAAAAAGATTGTGCAGAGCAGCTTTCCAGCACCACCTGGGATGAGCAGGATAAAAAGAGAGCGCCGCGACCTCGCAGGTCAGCCCAGTTCAGCAGGGCACTTGCGTATTTTTGGCTAACGTCAAACACGTCAGTATTCCTGAATCGCTGCGTACGACTACTGCCTGCCTACGCACGTGTGCCCGTCAGCGCGCTGCACTACGTGCGCGTAGGTGAAAACATGAACGCAAGTCCTATGAAAGCCGAGTGTGCTCTAGAGGTACCTGGATTGCCCTCGGAGACAGGCAGGCATTCCTGAAGACCTCAAGGCAGAAAATGAACTCCAGAACTACCCGGTTTGCTAAAAAGCATCTTCACGATGAACTCGTTTTCTCTGCCAGGAAGCAGGCAGCTGCCTGTTATCACTGCTAAACTCCTTCCAGAATCTCATCAACTTAATCTGAAACTAGAACACGTACTTTTACACCCCACCGCGCTATGTGGTCCAGACCCACCCTAAGCTGACCCCAAAATGGCAGGCAGAAAGCCGACAGGCTTCTCTCTTAACATGCTGGCCCCTTGCCCGAGATCGCTGCCTTTGCTTTTGTATATTCACTCCAAAAAAGAAAAAAAAGCATCATCATAACACAGAGTTATTTTTAAGGGACAACATTTAAGCAGCTCACCCAATCAAAGGATGAAAGTAAGCAGTATTCATGAGGCCAGATTCTTGACGATGTTTGGGGAGCTGAGGTTCTTCTACCTGGTGAGGAACATCTCCTACACCCAAAGGAAAACTTCCACGGTGTGGTATTTCTTCTGTATCTTTCCAGCTGCAATATGGTCAAGAGAAGGACCGGCTCAACAAAGCCACGCTGCCGAGACAAGAAGGTGTGTGCACGCTTGTTCTTTTCTGCTAGGGCTGCTATAATAAATTCAACCCATTTGCACCGAAATATAAAAGAAGAGTAACGTCACACACTAAAAAAGAGAGGCATAGATTTTAATCAATCTCATCGAACAAATGCAGCCGTTTTATTTTGCTACGGAACGCAACATTTCTGCTTTAACTCTACACAAGGTCGTCAGCGGCCGCCTTCTTCTAAAGCCTGCAGATTTTCTAGATATTCAGTGACAGCTTCTGTCTCTGCAAACTCCAGTAGTCTGTTGATTAACTTATCCAGCGCTTCTTTCCCACTTAGAATTTCCTACCAAAAAAAATAACAACAGACAAAAGCATTACTGGCTGTACACCGGTATGATTCTGCAACGCTGACTGCTCAGACGAGGAGCTCCTGGAATGCGCTTTGCCCGGAGTCTTATCTTAGGGCACCCACTCGCTTGTCCTTGCAGCTCCCCTGTGTGAAAGCAACATGGCGTGGTGCGCAGCAGCGGGAGTTCTGCTGGCAGCCTGTGGAAAGCACGTTGATTCCGGCAGCAACAAAAGGAGCTCCTGGTGCCTTCCTGCCACTCTTTCATGTAACCCATGCGTCTACACGAAAATCCCCCAGCAAGAACAATCAAGGATTGAAGGATCCAATTCAAGTGCTGTTGCTCATGCCAAGAACTAGGTTGTTTTGCAAGCAAAGCTTAACTAACTTTTGCTAGGCGGTTTACGGTTTCAGTTTCACTCAAGAAAAGTAACAAGTTCTCAACTCTAAAGCTTGCCTAACAGAAGTCATTTTTATAGAGTCATGGAACTTCTTCCCATTCTCCTCCACCACAGTGCTTGTGTACCTATCCCCCACTCCATTAAATACGAACCATTCCATATTCAGCATGCCCCGTGTTCTCTGAAGTTACCCTGGACATCTGTGGGCACAGTTCGAAAAGTGTTGCTTCTTATGTGACAGCACTTACAGTAAACCAAGCCAAAATAATGAAGGGTCACCCTAAGTCCTAAAATTCTAAACATTGTCCATAAATTTAATACACAAAAATCCGCTTCCCTGCAGAAAAGCAATAAATAAATAAGATTCAAACCATATGTAGAGATTCACTCAAAAACAAAATGTCAGGTGATCTTAAAATGAAAGCATTCAGATTCAGTTTCTTTTAACTGTGGCTTGCAAGGCAACACAAAGAAATGTTTTCCTTCACTCCAGCATTGAAGGGAGAAGGAAAGACTTGGCTTAACTAAAACAAAGCCCTTCTTGTCAGGTTTTTCTTTTGGCTGTACTAAGTTTCAAGAACCTCAGATTTCACTTGTCCACTTTGGCCAAGGGACTCACGGAGTTCACGAACAAGGACTACGCTCTTGATCATTTTTCACTCATGTAGTAGGACAAAAACACACAGAGAAGTAGGCCAGTGAGTTATATCCTGTGCCAGTCATCTTTAACACTACCCTACAACCAGGCAGAAAAGAAAGTTTAAGCTTTCTCAATCTACAACATCCTGTCAGAGCACAACTGGCTATCTGGTTTCCTCCTAGCTATTCAATTGTTTTCACCAAGTTAATTTTTTTTCTTCTTATGGTACATGTAGTAGTATCTAACTTTAAAAACTCTCGTAAGCAACCATTACCTTGATATTGCGTGCATCATACGAGATCCTGTGGTCAGTGACTCTGTCCTGGGTGAAGTTGTAAGTACGAATTCTCTCGGACTGGGCTCTTGTTCCCAGCTGTAGTGAAGCAGCAAAAACCAAATTTTACTATATTGTGTTTTTAAAAAAACTATCAAATACTACTCTAAAACAGAATAAACTTTAATGGATCAGCCTGCTGCACCTACAACCCTAGCAGTCACTGGCTTAGCATACGGGATTTTAAAAATATTGTGGCATTATTAAACTGTATTATTGGTGATTCTGTATCACAGACCAAGTTTTAACATCCTCCAGGACACTTCTGCTCCAGCTCTGTAGCTGGAAGAATTAGGTAACTCTTAAAAGTCATGTAAGGCAAGAGATATGTCTATACGCCTCCTGAGTTCAAAAGTGTGTTTTTCTTTTTTTGGGGGGTTGTAGCTCCCACAAAAAATGAGAGTAAGCACCATGAATAACAGAAACAGCCCAGTCAGTGTGTGGCAAAGCAGTTCCACTAATGTTTGGCTGTCAGGAATTAGCACTGAAAGAGGAGTAAATTGAGAATATGAAGAGTAGACCTCTAGTGGTAAAGATCAGCAGTGCAAGCAATTCTAAGTTTTACAATAGAACTCGAAATGTGGCACTGTTGTGTGGTTAAACTCTTTATTAAAGTGGAGGATTAAATGCTAAAAACTGCTTAGAGAAATGGGTGTCTGCTTCCATGGGCTTTTTTTAAAATGTAATTTGCACCCACATGTGTATTTCAAAACAAGGAATTTACTGAATATATTCTGAAACATTAGGAAAGGTAATTTACTTTTGCCTGGTTTTCTGCAGTATCCATATAACTGTACATCTAAGTCCTTTATGCAGCTTTGAAGGCTCTCAAGCTAAAATTAATAACAAAAGATAAATGGCTCGCTGCTTACAATGACTGGTTTAATAATCTGCAGGAATAATACACTTAAATACAACCTGAAATTAGTGGTTAAATAGCTAAGCTGGAAACTCTGGAGCACTGAATAATTCTGTAATTCTGAAGTATTTTTATTCCTGTTGATCATTGTTGAAGTTTGCACCACAAATAGGAAAATACTCAAAAGAATGGGAAAAGAATGATCGCACATTTCAAGAGAAAAGCATGCTTTGCAGCATAACTTGAGGTAACTTTTATGGAAGCTGTTTCTTCCTTAAAAGGTTCCATAAACCGTATCGAATAAACTGCTACCTAACTGCAAAGTGGCAGGATTGTTTATAGACTTGTTTCTTTCCAAAGCTCTGTACGATCTTACAAATACTCTGGCTTAGGAACAAGTTAAAATACAACTTTGAGAACTTCTGATCCCACTTGCCATGGAAAATAACTGTTTATTGATGCTCAATTTGTGCAGCTCTGGCCCTAATAGGGGGATTCAATGCAGGACGTCGAGTGCTGCCTTCTGGATAATTGCAGCCAGTCTTTTGCCTCTTTTCTTTCCAGCTACAGCTGATGTCTCCTTTTCGTTGCCTGAGACGTCTACACTAGCGTTGAACTGGGGTAAGTAAAAAACAGACGTACCATTTTGAAATACAAGATTCGCCTTTGTAAGCACACCTGGCTAAACACACACACTCCCGTGCTCTGTCACTGTCCCTCAAAAAGATCAGAAACAGAAGTACAATATAGCACCCTCTCCGAATTTCAGCAATCACATGTTGTCACCTGCAGTTTTCTGGCACTCTGCTCTCGATTTAGTTGTTTTTCAATGATCTGCTGGTACAGCTTAGCTCTCAGCGTCCGCAGAGCTATCTCCTTGTTCATCTGCTGTGATCGCTCCTGCTGGCACTCCACTGCTAGCCCTTCACAGAGGGATTCAAGAGAACTCAGATCAAAAACCCATTATAACAAAGAACAAACAAGCTAAATTAATTCTAACACATTAGGCAAATGAAACCTTCTAGAGTGCTGGTTTGTAGGGCCTTTCAGCTGGAGGATAAAAAGTCATTTTAACACACTCGCCAGGACCATTAGTATGTTTTTAAACCCTTCACAGCTGTACCACAGGCTTTGTTCAGTGCTACAGAAAAGTCAGGGATATTTTTAAATTTACGAAGCACATGAGTTTCAGACATTGCGTCCAGAAACCAGGTTCACTCCAATTAGCTATCACGTGATAAAAATGTAATTTGCACAGTCTACAGAAGCATGTTTAGAACAGCGTAACACAAGTTTTTAAAGTCTTAGTCTAGATAAGCTCTTGGAGACCAGAATATTCATTATTCTAGCAGAGGAGGGTGTCTAAACAATACTGGAGAGTCTTGAACTTAGTTATGAATAATGAAACAAAGTAAAATAAAGGTCTTTAAAAGAAATTCAGTATTTATTTTTACTTCCCATTTCATTTCTGAAATAAAAAGGCATATAGGAAATAGCTGTTTTCAGGTCATTACTAGAGCTTCCTGTGCCTGAAGAGATTCTGTATCTGGACAGATAGAAGCTCACTGAATTTCAGTAAAACCAAATCCTGAGAAAGACAGAGTGGTCCAGTATATACACTACCTTCCCATCAATGTATATTTTCCTTCCTATTCAACAATGATTGCGTTATCTAGTACTGAATGAAAATCTTCAAGTCTCATTTTTTCTCAGTCTTGGAACTACACGGGTTCCAGCTAGGCAAAGCACACCCTCGGTTGCCAACGGCCATTATTCCCGAAGGTACAGAGCATGCAGCATGAATTCTGAACGTCTTCCATCCCATCCCTGTCACCCTCCATTTGTTCTTTCATCCTTCAAAGACAGCGTATCCCTCTGAAGACAAAATTGGCATGACAGCAGCATGCTGACCACTGTGCCACTGGTACGTATCCCTTCTGTCATACACCTTGCTAGAAGAGGGGCAGAACAAGAAGGGGCTACCTCCTTTTTTTGGTACAAGGCCCAATCCTGCAAACTCACTCTAAGAGGCAACCTGCAGGACCACAAGCTTTTTCATCAGGATACAGATTTAGGATGATTAGAAGTATCAAATACAGCCAAACCTACCTACCTGTGGGAAGGTGTACAATTCTCACAGCGCTATCAGTTTTGTTAACGTGTTGCCCTCCTGCTCCTTTGGCCCTGAATGTATCTATCCGCAAATCTTTGGGATCCACTTTAACATCAACCTAGAATCAAAGAAAATAATTACTTTCTGCTCATTCTAAAAATATTTTGAATGTCAATGATACTTGGTGCAAAAAAAAAAATCACTTCTCAAAAAACTGCCCCATTACAACTGTTCCCGAGTAACAGCTACAATTATTGCACTTCCAAAAAATGCAATGTCAAATATCTCTGCAAAGCAAGTGATGCTTTAAATATTTCACTTATTTTTTTCAAACTCTTACTCCAGGTCCCTCACAAAAGCAGGTAGACGTGTATGTGAAAGAACAAATCAACGACTTTTTGTAAAAACACTGGCTTTGGCAGGGAGACTAAGAAATAAGCAAATAATCAAAAACTACTTCTGAACAGCAGTGCAAGGATCTTGTTCATGAGTCAAGGCTGAATGATACTTGGAACAGTACTTAAAAACATCTAACTCAGGAAGAACTGGGTGTATCCAGCTCCAAGTAAGGATTGCAGCATTGGAAATACGAGTCCGTGATGACCTGGACCATAGTTTGAGCTCAGTGGATAGGAAAGGAACATTCAGATCCAATCAACGTTGCAAGGAAAGCATTACAAGGAAGCAAGAGAACTTGCAGGGAAACCCTACAAGATCTGTTTTTGTTTACTTTGTGTGTAAATTGCTGGTTTAAATGAGAACTGTCAGTATCAGTGAGATCTCGGAATGACTAGCCAAAACACTCATTCAAATTCAAAGCAGACTGTCCTTGATTTAACAGAAAAGGACACCAATAATTTAAATGAAACAAAAAAACTGAAAAGGACCTGCATAATGGCATTACTATGCAACACTGAATATTTTCTTGGATATATTCCCTGTCTTAATACATGACGTAATTTAAAATTGGCATAGTCATAGCAGTCAGCTTTGTGAGTGTTGGGGCTGGAATACTCATTCAAACGATGATTAATTTACATGCCATTTCAGGCAACAGCAAATCTCTGCAAAATTGCTTCTGATGACCCATTTAAACATGTAAGGTACAGAGCCAAGGACTATCACCTTCCAGAGTCAGAGAACTTGTGGTTCACTCGCTGGGACTTGCACAAATCACTTGGGCATCCATAAAATCCCAAAACAGTAACAGTAACATGGTTCCGAGTAACTCCTACTCCAATGCCAAAATGGGTGAGCAGGGATACCCCGCCTTACCACCCTGATTAACAGTTAGTTTACCTCCTCTGGCTGAGGGAGGACAATAACTGACATTGTCCCAGTGTGAATACGCTGCATTCTCGACGATAGGCCCGTCTCAGGGATTCGCTGGACCCGATGAGTCCCTCCTTCATATTTCAGATGCCTGTAGACATCGTCTCCCGAAATATGAGCTGCAGCATGATGCAACCCACCTAGAGAGACAAAGAATGCGTGACAAATACAGCACAGAAACACTGCTTTTAATTTCATTGTCTTGGTGGAATTTCTGAAGAACTACTGTACCTATCTCAGCCGGCGTGTAGTTCACAATGTCAAAGGTCCAACGTTTATAGTCTGCATAGTTCTGGTACATCTCAAACATTTCTTTAGTGAACTGTTGGCAGATGTCTCCTAAAAATACAAAGGTGCTACAACATAAATAGCAGTTCACAAAATGGCGGTCACCAGTTTTTAGATTTAGCTGCAACTCTAACCACAGTCATTAGACAGATTAATACTCTTCTTTAGAAAGTATTACTTTATACCATTAAAGTATAAAAAGGCATTAAGAATAACCTATAAGAGGTTTAATAAAGTTGGATGGAGGTTTGAAGTAATCTTTACTGTGGGGACTTTGCTGACCTCCAGTTGTTCTGCCAGCTGTCACTTCTAATATGACATGACTTCTATCATATTTTTCCTTTGGCACTAGAAGCTGGAAAAGCTGAAAAGGGAA
>VZTL01013548.1:0-14318 GCA_013400535.1 Scopus umbretta
TGAGGGGATTAGGTGTTCTTAACAAGCAATCAATCAGTAACAAAAATTACCCTGGTGAGGATCCCTACAAAGGGATTCCTGGTCTTTGAAAAACTGGGACTTCTAATCTGTTCCAGACTTTTTGTCTTTTCAGCACCCTTGATGAAATCCCAGCCAATCTCAGATTACTAGGAAATAGCATGGGAAGAAAATGTCCTTCATCAACTATAGCTGTGACAAACACGATTATCAGCTTGTTTTGGTCTTTGATGCTTCTTTCTCTGTTAGCTCGTGTTCACTTATGAACCTTCCTTGCTCCAATACTTATGCTGGGCCTGCATGTAGCCAAGTTGCTGAGCTACAGAAAACATTGTTTGAGACTACATGGAACTTGTATACCAAGAAATTGGTTGGTTTAAAGTATCATCTGTCTTGGAAACCTTTGTTCAGTTGTGGAAGAACAGAATTTCTTTGGAACTGCTGTCTGAGGAGAGACAGAGCCACTTCAACTCCACTTCTTGCAGAGCATGCTGTTGTCAAGAAAAGTTCTCTTAGAAGTTGCCAGAAGCAGCCTGATAAAGAAAGTATGTATGCCAATATTTTCCTCTGCTAGAAGAAACCACACAAGATAGTTTTCACCATTGGTGAATCACACTCCGGACATGAAGATGAAATAATTCCAAAAGCTTTTATTATACTTCATGGAAAACATAATTTGGTGGCCTGTTTAGAAACAGACAATTACAATTTACTGTTCTTTGCAGTTCTGTGTCTCATGGTTGAGAACCTCCCACATTCGCAACAAGGCAGAGATTCAGGTTTCTTGACTTTTTTCTGTTGTTGAGTTTGGGGTTTTTTGTTTGTTTGTTTGGTTGGTTGGTTTTTTGTTTTTTTTTTTTTCATTTTTGCTTAGTATATGTTTTGGTTGTTTTAGTGTTTGTCAATGCCTTAAAAAAAAAAGGAGATTTTTGAAGTGCTGAATGCATTTCAACAAAATCAGCCAGATCATCCAGAATGAAAAGTAAAGCTGAAACTTAAAATGCTTCGAAAAGCCTCTGAGGATATCCTTTTGTCATGTCAAAGTTTCTTTTCTATAGAACTCACAATCTGCTCACTAGTATTTATTGAGAATCTTGCTATAATGGGGAATTTACCTCCCAAAAGAGATGTTTAGTATTTTTCTATTCTATTTTTCAGTAAGTGTCTTCTGCTTCTGAGAATGGCTGCAAATTAAGCTTGCAGACATTAACTGAATACAGATCATAGTTTGGAGAATGAACAAGTTAGGAGAATAAACAGTCCTTCTCAAAAAAAGGACTTTTTGGGTAGACTTTTTCTTGATTAAGCATTTTAGTTCTTAAAACAATAAACAGTAAATTTTTCTCCCTGTCTTTAAGGTTAAACTGAAACTAGGAATATTTTACTTGTGGTTCTTGGGTATAGTTTTCTAAACTATTACTTGTCCTTGGAACAGTTAGATGCTAGAACGGTTCTTTCTCTTTTTGTTCTTCAGCATGGGTATAAGTGTTTATCTTCACAAATCAGCAAAATATTCTTAAAATTTATGAAGAGATTTAACCCCAGCCATGACTTTACTATTATTAATGCACATTATTTGCATAGGAGCAGCACACATGAGCTACAAGCATGGCCTACATTTTATACAGAATTAGAAATAGAAAAGGAGACATATTATATAGCCTTTATGTTGAAGAAGATGATGAGAGTCAGCAGGTGGACAAAGGAAGATGAAGAAATGGGAGACTGATATAATTTTGTCAGTATGGTAAATGGTATTCTCAACACACCACCCGGACAGCTCTTTTATGTATTGTTTTTGAGGATGCTAGAACAAAAAGTAGCTCAAAGGGAGATAGGAAAAGACAGGCTTTCAGGTATTTGCAGGCAGCTCCTTCAAGCATAAAGCACAAGAAAAAAATATTCCATCTGAAATTATTCCTTCTAAAAATTTAATGAGCAGGAGATGGGAGTTGCTGCCACTGGCTGCTCTGAATCAGCATCCTGTCAGTAAGTCAATTCATTAACCTCTTCCAGTTGAGGGGAAAGGTCTTTCTGTCTTTCATGTACAGATGGCTCTGTCACATTGACAGAGGTCCTGGCTACAGAAGTTTTACATTGTAGGAACTACCTTGAATTGCACAACATTTATCTAGTTGAGAACAGGGTTAGAAGAGAATGAGGTTGTTTCTTAACACTGAGTATGTAGATGGAAGTGACTTTAATGTGAAGGCCTGACACACACAAGTAAATTCCTCTAACTTCATTTGAAGACCATATGGTTTTATGTAAAATAAATTTGTCAGCGTTGTGCCATTTGTAGATTTGGAAGACAATGTATTCCTCGATATCATCAGCGCTTTAATTACCTCAGTAAGCATGATGCTTAGTGGCATTTCTGGTTAAAGTCCTAATTAGCCTTCTCTGTCTAATGAGCATGTGAAGGTTTGGCTTGTGGCTTATTATCCTACTCATTATTATGAACGATAGGGCAACTGTTTAAAGGCTCCAGTTTTACACTGTGACATAATTATTTATGAAAAGGCCTTGCCCCAGAAATGGAAATAATGATAATTACATTTAATCTTTCCATGGTTTATGCATTTTTTTCAGTGAAACAGATGCCTATAGGATGCTAATTACCAAGAGGGGAACTGCAATACACTACCAGACAGGCTTATTGAAAATATATGAACCTGAGGTTACATTTTTTCATATCCTTGGTATCATTAAATTTCTTCTTCATGTATGTACTTTTAATGTGCCTGACTTCATTTCATATGCATATTTTATAAGCACATTTATTGCTCAGTTTTAACAGCTTACAACGACTGACAGGAGGACTATGTGAAGCTGCTTGTTTAGCAACTCTAATTATGGTTACTGTTGCTGTTGCTGCACTAATAAGGGCACAGAGACTGCTCAACACCAGGTATGCCTCAGAAGTGTGTGTTTAAACGTTGGCACAAAGGCACAAACTGTTGGGTTTACACCAGTTAGAGTAGCTGGCAATATTCTGTCTTTTTCTGTGTACTGCTTGAGACTGTCTCCATTGGCTAAGTGATTCTGCTTTCCTGTTATATTCTGCCAGCACACGATAGCCTTAGCAGGTGCCCAAATGGAAATTTTCTTTTGTAATTTCATGATGAGCTGATTTATCTGTTGTTGAAATGGACTTGAAAAAAGTAAAATTGTTTAATGGACATGACTTTCTTTTTGAAAAAGACTACATTTATGGACAACTTTGTAGTTTGTTAAAGTTTAAATAAAGTTTTAGCAAACTCATGATGAACATGTTTTTGTGCTCTCAGGAGGGAGGGTGGTGAAATGGCCTTGTTATAGGCTATGGCTAAGCTGGAGAGCTGCATGATTTTACAGCATTTCTTTCTTCACTGTTTAAGTGTGAATGGTGTTTGCAGCACACTTAAATCTGAGAGTCATTGCTAACGACTTCTTTTTTAGTGCATAGGCAGTGGCTCTCTGCTCTGGGACTTAGGCTGCAGGTCACAGTGCAGAATGAAGTAGAAGCCAGCAATATGTGAAGGAAGTCTGCATTTCCATTCTGTTCTCAGTGAAACAGTGGTGTTACCCCATGAATGTCACCTGAATTTGTGATGAAGAAAGAATGTAAGTTTCACTGTAGAAGTATTTGAATGATGACTGGGTACGCACATTTGGAAATTGATGAATAATACAGCAGAGGTAACATTTAATGATTTCTCTTGTCAGCTGCCATCCCCTAATTTAACATCTTGAAAAGTGATTTTTATTTTGATTTCACTATAAATCTTTATGTCTGTCTAACTGCACTGCTGGCAAAGCAAAGAGGTAACAAACAAATGGATGAAGAGCTGTTCTGATTTAATCTTAGCAACTCTGAGTGTCATTTCACCAGTTTAAAACAGTGCTGATGGATCACTTTGTTCACAGAGAGCATATGAATAATAAAATGGAAAGCAAGAGGCCAAAAGCAGAAAATCAGAATGCGCAGCTAAAAACATTGTTACTGTATGCCACTATTTTTGTTGTTGGCACCTAGCTTTTCTAAGAAAATACAGCAGAACTTAATGAAGGGAAACATTCTAACAATTACTCTGGTTTCTCAAAAAGAATGGGACCTTGACAGCACAAGGCAAAATTGTCTCTCCGAGACTTTGAACCTTTTTTATGTGAAATGCATTTGAAGGTATTAAATCAAATCTAGTGTATATTGCACCATGGTAACATAATTTTAGCACAGATGTCACAAGGAATTACACCATTCCTGAACAGTGAAGTTTTGATCACTCCCTTTAGGATAACATTTTGTACCTTATTACTGATGCCTGCTGCCCTGATGCTCAGATAACCATGTATCTCTTGTTTTCAGGCAGTTAACCCCAAGCTATGTATACAGCAAACTCATTCTTCTTTTTGCCATAGTGTTCTACAGTCTTTAAAATCTTGTACAATGTCTTTCTTCAGTTGCTGAACTGTAGCACAATGTGACTTTGGTCACTAGAGGTACAGTTTTCATTTTTAATAGTATTTAAAAAACTGATACAGAAAAGAGTTAATGGAAATGATTATTAGACTTTTTATTTCTCCATTAACCTGAGACACAGTAAAAAGAATGCTTTGGATATAACATTTTTATCCTTATCCATTAATAGTGTCAGTAAGTAGTGTTTTAAATCCTGTTTTTATGAGTGGAGTATTATGAAAGAGAATGACTTCTTAAGTAAAGAAACCAACTTCATTATTTAAGTTATGATCTCCTGCTTCCTCACACTTCTCTTTTGTGGTTTGCTTTTGTTGACTGGCTTTTTTTATATGTTCTAAATGTACACAGCTTAGTTCAGCAATTCTTTATAACAAGGCAGGTAACTAGGGAAGATGCTGAATGTGGGATACTTTTGTCATGGAAAAAAGCCCACTCACAACAAAATGGAGCCATGCTGAGTAGTCCTGAAAGCTTGAATAGGAAATTGTAAATGTAGATACCACTTATTCGATATTCTGATGGAAATAGAAACTTTTAATTTCTCACGTTTACTCTTCTTTGCTATTAATTGGACATCTTTGGGTTTGTGAGTATTATTGAAATAGAAGATTTAGTGGAAAAGAAAATTAGATTTTTTTTTTTTAAGTCTTAGCTACTTTAAAATATTTGCACTGTTAATTCCTGGTTTTATATCTGAAGGTGTATAAGGCTGAATCAAATATTTATTAGCTTTCTCACAGCCCAAGTTGGGTTGAGAAATGAGAAAAAAGAGGATATGTAGCTATCCTAGAAACAGACATTGCTCCTGCTACAATGAGCTGCATGACATTAAGGACTGTGCAGAATTCAGCTGTTCTTCTTGGATAATGTTTTTAGGTGGTTATGGTGGTTAGTAGTGTCTGCTGAACCATGTCACTGAACTATATGTGGTGGAATATTCCATTAAAACAGTATACAAATTTGCAAGAGATTCCTTGAATATAGCTACATAATTTTCTACTTCTAACTACATGAATTGAAGAAAAATAATATTCTATTGTATTTTCCCAATACTGTGTGAATTGTTAAAAATGGTAATAAATATCTTGCAAATAAAAGATATATACAATAATTAGGGTTTTAAAAAACTATGTATAATCTTTGTAGTCATGTATTAGAAGCTGAAAAAGGAGACTAACAGGAGCAACACAGCTTATGAAGCAATTTTTTTTCCATTAGGATGAGTTCAGATCAGTATGGGCATAATCAATTCACCTGGCGGCAGTCAAAGTTCTGATGAAATCATTGGAAATGTCATGTGTATGAGAGATGTCTAAAGTAGTTAATAAAAATGCATAAAGTTTATATTATTACATAAGTGTTATGATGCAGGTTTTAAGGGATTCTTATACTGAATGAAAGGTACGTGTAGAGCTATATGCAGAGCTGCTGTTAAGGAAATTAGTTTTTCCAGGAAATTAGACACATGTCTCTGTGTTATTTATTTTTATGGAAAACTTGCCTATTTATTACCTCTTCATTTCCAGTACATTTCTGTAGCCCTCCTTTGTACATGTGTAAAACTGCAACTCCTTCCCGAATGACATTCTCTTTAGTAAGACTATTGGTAATCTTATAAGATGTCAAAAAAACCTGTATGGTGTTTCTACAAACTTGGCTGAAAGCACATGTATTTTTATTATGAGTTTCAGTTAAGAATTACCTGTGGTTAAGCTTCTTCCAAAACATTGTTTTATAAAATTACACAATCTCTTAAAGAAAGAGAAAGATATGTTGCTAAATTGTTCTACTGTCATCACCATCTGGACAGAAATATTATTGATATTTTTCTCATTACTCATGAAAATCTACAAAGAACAAATGTATCCTTTGAAAAAGGTGAAATAAATGACAGTTATAGCTAGCACACTTTGTGGGCCATGTTGTGGTATGTACGCTATAGATGGTAAGTGTGGCCAGGCAAACTCTGGTTGTCTGTGTTTTCTGCATTTCTTTGCAGAGGTACAAAGGATAACTGATCAAAGTTTATTATAGTTATGAACTTGAGAAGCGTGTTTTTTTTTCCCTACTGTTAGTAGAGTAAACTCAAGAAAATAGCTAGCTAGGTCCTGTTACTACCTTTGGATGTGTAAGATTTGTCCTGGATCACCCAAATCTGAAGAACAACTGGAATCTGAATATTATAAAGCCTTGCATAAAATACACAAAATCAGTCACGTGTGGTCCAGCCCTATGTTTATCTGGTGCAGTACACTGTCTCTGACAGTGGCCAAAAGCAAATGTCTTTGGAAGCAGATGGAAACAGAGCAGGCACGGATTCGTGCATCCTCAGCCTATTCTCCCATCCGCAGGCACTCTCTAGCTCAGAGGGAGGTGGGGTATCTGTGCAGTTTGAAGTTTGATGATTTCTCTTTCATTAATTTGCTGTCTCCTTTTGAGCCAATGTAAACTTTTAGAGTACTGTGGCAGGAAGCTTCACACACTGATCGCGTGTGTACAAAGCACCACCTCTTTCTGTTGCGTTCAACCTATCTTCTGCTGACCTCATTTCATGGCAGCTGGTGCCATATTAGAATGGTTGTTATTCATGATAATCGTGGCTTACAAATCTTTCCATGGTTCTCCCTATTTTGTTTGAGCTGACTGTCCTTCTTCCACTTCTTCATGTTGCACCATGGAGTTATATGCTGGCACAAGATGTTGTCTTCTTTCTTTTGTGATCCTTTCCTAATCATTCCCTAATAACTGGCTTGTCTGGGAAGTCAGCTAATGCTTTTATCAGCTGATGTTTTCGTGATCAGAAGTTCAAAACTCTTGTTCATGAAAGTGTATGGCCAGTTTGGATCATTGTGCTTGTGAAATTAGGTTTTATTTTTTTTCTCCCCACATGCGTCATTTTACACTTCTCTACAGTGGATGTAATCTCCCCATTTGTTGCCGAGCTGCTCAGTCACATAAATCCCTTATGCAATTCTGCATGGTTTCTTATTTTTACTCCCTGAATAATTTGATATGCTTAACAAATTATTTACCCATTTTTTTCGACAGTTTGATGGATTGGGTGTCCCTGTGCAGGTGTTGGCAGTGGGGGGCCACAGGCACCTCTGTGAGGCGAGGACAGGGCTGCCCTGTGCCGGACACGGCCGGTTCCAGCTGGTTCCAGCTGGTTCCAGCTGGCTCCACTACAGCCCCACCACNCCACAGGCCCCCATTCCCCTTCCATGGGGATGGGGAGCAGGATGTAGAGGAGCTGGGAATGAGAGAGTGAAGTTGAGCATGGGAAAAAGGTGGGAGAAAGTGTTTTCGTTTTTGTCTTTGTTTCTTACCACCTGTGCCTCTTTTAATTGGCAATAAATTAAATTAATTTTCCCCAAATTGAGTCTGTTTTGTCCATGATGGTACTTGGTAAGTGATTTTCTTGTCTTTGACTTGACCCACAAGCTTTTTCATACTTTCTCCCCCTGTCCTGTTGAGGAGGCAGAGTGAAAGAGTGGCTGGGTGGGCAGCTGGCCAAGGTCAACCCCCACATTTGTGAATGTGTTAAATAGTTTGGGTATTAATGTAGGTTGTGACATTTCACTGGTGACTTCACCGTACTGTGCAAACTATTTTCTCCTACTTTGTTTCCCATCTTTGCATAAATATTGCAAGGTAAACACCTTTCTTCTTATCGCAGGGCTACATAATATCCTGAAGAGATATGGTGCAGGAACTTGCATCTCCCTTATTTATTCATTTCTGTCTGTTGATTCTTTTGAAGAACTTTAAAGAGGTTTTGTGAGAGAGAATTTTTCTTTCCATTATATAAAGCCATGTGGATATGTCTCCAGTATACTGGAGTGTGTATATATAGAGAGAGAGAGTATTGAAACTATTGTATGCATTTTAAATTTTCTTTTTCTGGAGTAAGTATTAATCCTATTAAGAATATTCTGTCAGATTTTAGCAACTGACTCTGTCTGTAGCAGTTTTCTATGGAGTTTACTGAAATGATAGTTTTATGGAGGCAATAGTTTTAAGAAGGAACAGCTGTAACAAAGACTTTCACAGTTTATCAGAAATATGAATACTTCTTGAGTCTTATAACTTGGTGGAAAATTCTGAGGGAAGTTTTTAAGCCATAGCATTTTAAATTTAGAAATGTAGACTTGATTTTAAAGTAAAACATGTAACAGAACATGACATGTTCGGTTTTCTTTCAGTGCAATAAGTAAAAAGCAGACATGAAGTTTGGGCCTGATAATTCTAATTATTAGGTACAGAGATTTGAAACACAGTCCTATCTCCTTTAATGTTTTATAAAGAGATATCTCTTCTGAATTAAAAGGTATCAGATGATCAATGAATCCAATAATAATCTGTGTCAAAGCTGAGTTGGTGATCCTACTGGCTTGACTTCAGTCTTACTTGCTATGATTTAGCATTTTTATATATATTTATACCACGCTGGTATACCTGTCAGCATACGACAAATCTACACTGTGCAGGTAGGATCAGAATCAAAATCTTTCTGGGGATGTTGCATTGAATGGATGACCATTTTCTTTGATTTAAGTTTCTCTGTTGGTTTCCAGTCATCGTACCTATAGTGTTGGTTGCAGATTACAAGCAGAACAGGTTTAAGCATGTGTTCTACAAATGCTATATGAAAAATAGCCTTTTCTGGAAACCAAGAAGATCACAAGAATGTTATGGCAGTACAGCAGGGGATGGAGACAAATATTGCTAGGGATAGAGCGATTGTATATCACACAAAGATGAAAAATGGAGTGGAAAAGGGTCACAAACAGAATAGTGGTAGCTTTTTTTAAAAGATCAAGACAAAAAACCCCAACCAGAATATATAAAAAGGGCAGTCTTGTAGGAAGCTGATTGCTGTTAATTGAGAGTTACATGTGAAAGTATATAATTATTTTGCATATTTTGCCTGATGAACTTTACTAGCATGCCCAACCAAATGAACTCAAGATAGTTAAAAGTCACTGCATTTAATCTTCCTAAAAATAGCAACTGAACCCATAGATTTCCTTAAGCGGGGAGGGGTGTGGAAAAAAGGAAGAAAATATATGTGTGGATGAGATATTTTGGGATGATTTGTTTTTCCACATACTAAAAACAGATTTCAGATTTCTGATATATACTTATTTATTTAAAAAACAACAACAACAACAAAAAAACCCTAAAACTAAAATTGAAAGAAATCCTTCCATAAGTCTTAATGAGTGGTTGCCCACAGTTTTATGTCTTGTAACCTCCCTCAAAAAGCTGTCTGGTTTACCACTAGTCCCCTAACTGCTTTTCTTTGTGCTTTTGGCTGGCAAAGAGCACCACATGCCATGGTAGTTTTGGAGCTACTTATGGTTGACTGATCATCTGATTACTGCTGTTTAGCTTGTGAGTGAAATGAGCAGAACAGCTAAAATTTGAATTCTCCCTGCTCTCTTCTGTCAGGGTACTAATTTGTCACAGTTCTCTATTCAGTCATTAGAGTTCACAAAGTTGAAAGTTAAATTTGTGAAACCTTAACTTCATCAAATCTGGTTGAAATGGTTCAGTGAATTGAAAAACTATTGCAGGGAGAATGAAGGACTGACAAATGATGATGGACAAACAGGGAGTGTGATATATATGTTTTGCTTTTTTAAGAAAGCAGGAGAAAGCAAAGATAAAACATAAGTACTTCTAGTCTGTTATGTAATCTCTGAAACAGCATAACCATAATGGAAATAATTATCTTAAAATTGGATGTTGGTTTGAGATACTCAAATCCTTATATCTCTGTAACTATACAGTTTTAATTTGTTCTCTTGAGCCACTTTGAGTCCTCATTAAACTAGACATTTAATTTAGAACAATGTTCTTGAACAGCATAGACCTCAAAAAGTTAAGATTTATCTTACTGCTACATTTCTGTGCCTTAAACAACAACAGTTGTTTTAGGAATATAATCTGTCTGGATCTCTTCTGCTGAGTATACTGAAACTGTAGGGAAGTTGCTTGGAAAACCTTGCAGATATGCAGCTCTGGAATGTTATATCCAAATGTAATACCTAACACATAAAGCACACACATTGCATATACATGATTCAGGTTTTTGGAGGGTATCTAAGCTGGGATCTTGAGAGTTCAGACAAATCATATCTGACCAACAAACTCTTTCCATACACCTGGAAAATATCATCAAAATCTAGTGCATGAGAAAGGTATTTGGTACTCCTAATTTACGAGTTCTTAACTTCAAAGTTATTTTAAAAATAATGAATGTTAACTTTGGTGACAAATGGATGCTAATATGCCGTATCACTAATGCTTGGAAGAAATAGCATAGGCCTGGTGGTTGGATTGTACAGCTGGAAATTATAGTCTCCAACAAATTTCCAAATAGGTAAATATGGGGAATTCTGGGACAAACATTTGGTGGTTCTGTTTTTTCTGCCATTTTTGTGATATAAATAAGTATGAACTCTGCTGAAATCAGCGGACTTATACCAGGAGCACGTGGAAGTGAATTAGGTTAATTTTTTTGTGTGCTTATATTGTTCCACAGATTTTAATTACTAAACACTCTCCCTGCGTGAAGTGGAGCTAGGCATTACGGAAACATTACGGAACCTCTTTTGCAATCATGTTATTTTAATGTTTCCTACAGGTAAAAAAAACCCATATTTGATAAGTAGGAGCATACAGTGTAAATATCTTCACCTGATTTTTATTTAGGAGCCTCAAACAGTTTTCAAACTATCAAAGCCCAAACATGCAATGTGCAAAATCCTAAGTATTCATACAATAAACATAGCTAAGTTGAATTCCTTCCTCTGCTGTAAATAAAGTTCAGCAAAGGCTAGAACAAGATGACATCCAATGGTCCAGTCAAGTCTAAATTACCGTGTAGTTCTGATTTTAAAATTTAATGAAACCTACTCTCTGTTATATCTAAGTTTATTAATAGAAGCAAAAGTACTTTACACTGGGAGAAAAGATAGTGGCACTTGTAATGATGAAATGAAGGATATCTGAGAGTATCCTAAACCTTGGAAGTCATTAGGAGAAATCACAATTGAGGCAGTTGGGACTGTCTAAGAGAAAAAGTAAAAGCTGACCTGGCATTAGGGGCAAATAACATTATAGCAGCTAAAGTGATTTTTGTAACATCATACAATGTAGACAGATCTACAGACAGAAATTTTCTTATATGACCATGGACTATTGTACATCAGAATAAGCCAGTGGAGTGGAAGTGTGAGTCACACATGGTTGAGTGATGCAATGGGAGGACTTAAGAGAACCAGCTGTCCTGGCTTTTGGTCACAAATGCCAAAGGCATTACACTTTTGAATCATGAAACTTTCAATGGTCAAATATCTGCAAAAAACAAAGCATATACTGTTGGTTCATTTACTGCAGTGAGCACAGATTAATACTGTCAGTAAAACTGATGTGATGATAATTGGAATACTGAAGAATGTTCACTTTAATATTCACTCTGCCAAACACCAAAGCACTTGATTTGCGTTCTCTGCATATAGAATATTTTATAAAGTATCTAAAGAAGAACATACAAATTTTGCAGTTTGGGAGTGTGAAAGTTAGCAAGGTAGAAGACTAGAGAGAATGATTTTTAGACATTTTCAAATAGCTTTCAAATAAAAGGCAAGTGAACTTGAACTCCAGGTACAATGCTGAAAGGAGGCAGGTGAATATATTACCAGGGAATATTGGTATAAGGACATGTGGAAGGGACATTGGAGACTTCAAACTGTAAGAGTCCTAAAATTGGTTTGGCATTGTAAGAGGACAACTGAACGTAGCAGGGGACACGGACCCATGATATGGGAAAGGGGACCATTGGGCTCGGGTTCATAATAAGTTGTCAACCCAGTATAAATACATTTGGCATTTCTGTGGCAAGACAGATACTGACTCAATTGCTGACTTAGTATTTAACTATTAAGTAGTAACCGAATTGCTGATTTATCATTAGGATATTTAGTGAATTGCTGATTTAACATTTAGAAGGCCATAGGATAAACAATGAAATAATGTTGCAGTTAAGGCAAAGTGAGTATGAAGTAGCTGGTTTTCTCTGGGTCGGTTTCAGGAGGTGACTTCCCAGTAGGATAGCTGCAGGACAAGGATAGAGTGAATGGTTTTCTTTGGGTTGGTTTTGGAACTGACTCTCAGCAGGGATGAAGAACAGTCTGTCTGCACAAAATGTGAAGTACAGAAGGGTACAGCTCATAGAAAACCAAAGAGATATAAAGTTAACTTTAACACTAAGAAGTGCGACCTGCAAAAGATGCTGCAGCATTGATGATCCTAGCACCTGAGAATCGACTGCTGGAGGTGAACATCATTCTGTGAGCCACCTAGACATGCCAAGCAAAACACTGCTGAATCCCTGTGCTGTGAGTGTGGATTGCATGGACCAACAGAGGGGTCTCAAACCTTTGTGTTTTGGGAGAAGTCAAGGATTTGGGAGCATTTGTCATGATTATAACACTATGGCAGTTATAGTCATTGTACCTATGTGCTGCTAAGTTCATCTTAATAATACACAGCTGAGTTTAGACAAACATAACTGACAAAATTGTATGCTGTTGCTAGACTTGAGTTATCACAACTATATGGATAAGGTATAGCATATAAGCTATGGAAAGTTTGCTACATGTATATCAGGCAGTCACAGCCTCTGTCCTTACAGGGTAATGCTGTTCACATTTTTTGCTTTCCCACTACTATCGCAGAAAGTAATTAGGAGGGATTCAGAAGAAGCAACTGGAAGTCAGAATAACTGACTTGTAGTGAAAGATTTAACAAACTGAATTTATTTGCATATCCAAGCAAAAAGGAATTTTAGTTAACAATAACACGTATGAGGGGAATAATATTCTAGTAGTTGATGGCGTTTCAATCTGGTAGAAAAAGCAGGCATAAAATATTCTGACAAACATAACATGACAACAGATATTCTTGGAATGAAATCCAGGAGCACGTTCATAGCTGTTAATTTAGTTAACTTATCCATGAGAACAAGCTACATCATAAAGATGTGGTGAATAATTTGCCATTATCCAAAATCAGGAAAAAATTTAGTTTAATCCTACATTTTTAAGTGAATCTAGAAAAATATGGGGGTCAAGGCCATTCAGAAGGTGAGTAAAAAACATTTCCAGGTAAAAGGTAGTCACGTGATGTACACTGGTTATTTCTTGTTTCTGAAATACAGTAGCATTGCATGTTTTTTATTTTCCCTTGGAGTCAGCTCAGTTAATCATTATTGTTGCTAAATCTGACATGTTTTCTACATTGCTATGGAAAATGGAGAGGTTTTATATGACAGTGATGAATACTGTAGTTGTCAAGATTTTTTTTTTCTCCAATAGGCAGTAGGTGTTTAAATTTCATCATATCTGCTTTTGGGGCTGCATTTGTCAGATACCTACTCAATTTAAGAAAGAGGGCCCTGTCCACCATTTTATAATGTCACTAGATAATGTAGGCAAGACAGACAAAGTCTTTGCTGAGATGAGAAGATTAGATTAGATACTGCTCTGTGCTTTCCTAAAAGGACAATGCTTGCTTCTATNCCTAAAAGGACAATGCTTGCTTCTACCTTTGTCTAGACTGTGCTTCCAATGGCAACAGCTCAGCATTGAAACACTTTTCAGCAGGAGCTGGGAAGAAATTATTTCCAGAAATGGAGTTATCAGACACAAAGCATTTTTATTGTCCACAAAGAAAGGAAAGGTCTGGCAAGTGTTTTCTTGGGATTCTCATTCACATTGCCAGTTGTGAGTTTACTGTCCGAGAAAGAGCAAAATGTCCCAGATTGTAAAAA
>VZTL01013549.1:292-37775 GCA_013400535.1 Scopus umbretta
GCACTAGATGGCAAAGTCTTGCTCCAAATCCCAGGCAAGACAAGGTTCGGAGAAAACCAAATCTAATCAGAAATGTAGCTTCATTTACTCAAAATGAATCATGTCACTTATGTAGAAACTCCATGTTGCAACACCAGCCTGATGATTCAGTGCAAGAACTATTGCCAAAATATTAATGTAAACGCAGCATTTGTCAAAGGTATTGTATTCATTGTTTTCTGACATAACAGGCTACAAAATGTGATGTAAAGGGGGTCTAGAGCTGCAGAGAGAAGTAGGCTCCTACCCTGAATATTGAACTCTGCTGCAGTCCTCAGGATCCACCAGGGCTGTCTCTGAACCACCTCCATCCAAAGTTCTCCAGAGCCTCACATTTCTCTCACTGGCCCTAAGCAAAACCATTGAAACATTACGTTGCCTTCCTGTACTTGGATCTGGGGCAAACCAGACCTTGAAGTCTCTGAAGTACATAGATCCAAGAGAGGCATTCCCCTACTTATTCATGGTGCTACCATGAAGCACATGGGAAACACATTGCTCCAGATCTCACAGGCCAAAGGGGCCAAAGCACTGATTTACAAGGGTGGGAAAAGTCATGACTGTCCCCTGGATAGCTGGTACTCTCCATGTTCTTGTGTCAGCTACATTGTGCCACTGTTTCTGCTATACTGAATGCTCAGTTTATGAACAGAGATGCGTAAGAAGAGAATATTACACACCACTAGTCTAGGATATGAACCTGGGATGTGGGGTGGGGGGCTGTCTGATTAGCAAAGCTATGAGAGAATGAGCATGGATATATGGGCAGAAGACCTTACGTGGAGAAGATCTAGAGACACTTGCCTTAGAGCACCCTACAGTACCCAGCATCTCCCTTCTGTGTGGATAGACTCACAACCAAGCCAAGTGAGAACTGGAAAAATGCTGCTGTATCAAGGGTGAATACTTTAACCACTAATGTCTTCTTGCATGGACTGAGCCAAAGCTGCACATGTCCTTTCGTAGAGTCTGGCTACAAAATCAGCCCTGATGGCCAATAGCCTTATTCCTCCAGGCCTCAGGATGTAGTCATGGGCAGCATCAAGGTTTAGGTAACTTGCCTCCTGTGTCCTTCTATGACCCTGTGTGGCAACTGAACACAGGATCTTGATGGTGCCCAGAAAAGCCCTCAGAGAACAATTAATCTGTTCTGCCGCTAGATCTCAAGATGAGCTGAATCACGTTCCAGAGTTTCTGACTTCTATACGTTGATGGAGCCAGCAAAGACTAACTGACACTTAAATGCTTTATTCTTGGCCTAAGGCAGATGGGTCCCACCCTTAGGCGTGCCATGTCTAATAATTAGACATTTCCTTCGTAACATTCTGCTGAGCTTCCGCTACACTTGGATGAAATATCCAAAGACCATAGTGCCTATTGTTCTCCCAAAATACACACATATGATCGTTTGTCCTGAGTCCTCCAAGATGCTGAGATTCCCAACTCTTGCCTGAAACCCAACAACAGCTTTAACCATAAATTTCCTTATTTTATCAATGGAACCTGAGTCAGTGTATTTTCTGAGCTCACTTATCACATTGGGCCTTCTATAGAACCCACCCCAAGGCACTAGCTAGTATTGCCTACTACCTGCATACCTATCTACAAGATGGGTGGTTTGTTTTCAAAGCCTCATTCGTTTTGCTTAGGAGTGATATCTGAGATGTCCACATCTCTTAGGCCACCTCATACAGTGGTCTCATGGCAGCAGGTTGTGTCTAGTAGTGCCGTGTGTTTGTTCTTAGTAGTGAGGTGGCTGTCGGTCTCTTTTCTGAAGTAATAAGTGATAGAATGAGAGAAAACGGCCCCAAGTTGTGCCAGGGGAGATTTGGATTGGATATTAGGAAAAAGGTCTTCACTGAAAGGGTTATCAAGCATTGGAAGAGGCTCCCCAGGGAAGTGGTTGAGTCATCACCCCTGGAGGTATTTAAAAGACATGCAGATGTGATATTTAGAGACATGGTTTAGTGGTGGGCTTGGCAGCATTAAGTTTACTGGTGGACTCGATGATCTTAGAGGTCTTTTCTGACTTAAGTGATTCTGTGATTTTATGATTCTGTGGTTGGCACACACATGCACATAGCATTCTGCAACAGGGAAAGGACCACAGCACCTAGATGCTTTTGAGTCTGAAGCCTTGCTAGATGGTACTACATTCTACTCCACATCAACCATGGGGCTGACCAGTTGTCAAAGTATATAAATTGTGTTTTGACCATGGAGTCCTAAAGCAAGTAAGAGATGAGGATGCAATGCTGCAGATGGATATTGTATTCGAGACCTAGGCTTCTACTCAGGGCTGTGAATTTACCTAGGTTATATAAGTTAGCTAGGAGTTAGGCATTGCAATGCCTAAAGGACATGATGGGCACATCTTCTAGACACTTCACAAGAGGTGAGTGGGAAAAACAATGAAAACTTTCCAACACTCCTTTCCAAGCCAAAGTTTAATCCTGACACACTCTGGCTGCATAGTTATAGAGTGAGAGTAACTCTGTGGTAAATTATTTTCTCCGTACCGGCTCAATTTCAAGGTTATTATTCAGAGCACTTCACTTCTTTCAGCCTAAACAAAGCACTGATCTCTTTACTTGTGCCCATGATTCCTTAGTTCTGTTTTTACGCTTCTGCCTTTAAAAGATTTTTTTTTTTTCTCCCAAAGCTCAAGATGAGTGTAATAAACCACTTGCTGCACACAAGGAAATGAGTGCTAAGTTGTGTACATGGCTTTGCCTTTGGAAAAGCTGGAACAGAGTTTATGAGAAAACTCAGGAAAACAGCCTACTTAATGATGGCCATGCCATGTTTTTCTGGTTATGATTAACACCGGAGAGCTGACATTGCTTAGCTCAAATGATGTTTTCAGCGCAGATCTGGGAAGGATCCAAAGCTTCTTTTTGTTAATTTGTCAGAGTGGATTAATTTTTCAGCAGTCCATTACTGGAATGCAGCCTGCCCAGCTTCAAGCTTCATTGTGAGAAGCCAGTGATACTGAGCTGACAGCAGTCGTGGGCAGACAGAGCCCAGATGTGGTACAGAGCTGCAGGAACGTACCAATGACATCTGGAGATCAGCTTGCTGCTTATGAGTAAGACTTGGAGGATATGTTTCACCCAGAGCCTATGGACTTCCACAACCAAGCAATCAGTTCCCAAATGAATCGATCCCAGAATCACAACTGCTGGGTCTCAAATAATATCTGTCCTCATCTTGCAGCTCTAATGGGACACCAGGAAACAGAATATACAGCATAACTGTTATTTCAAATATTGGATACAAACCCTGAAACAGTCCACTAAACAGTCTCCTGTTTAGCACTGGCTCTCTCACTTAACACCAGTAAGAAGATCTGATCAGGATCAAGTCCCAGGAATTACAGGTGACCAAGGAGAAGCTTGATCTGAATCCAAACTTTGCATTATTGAGACAGTGAAGCACAAAGGTATCAAAATAAATGGTTGTTATCTCCAGATACCCAAAGGCTGCTATAGTCAGAGACCACTGTCTTCCAGTTTGTACACACTGGTGGGGTGCTAGTCATGTCTCTGCTTCCTGCCTCCTGTTTGCAAAGCCACAAGTGAGTCTAACAGACCTATATTGCTGTTCTATACATGAGGTATCTGAGAAAACTACTTCTGCTTCGGACATAGAGGTGGGTTTCTCTTTAGCAAGACCAGAACATTACACTTTTCACTCCTGCAGATTCAGTGATTGCCATGGAGTTTTAGCTGATTTCATTGATGCATTTATTTGCTACCTTCTCTCTTGTACAACCTGAATCAGCATAACTCTACTGAAGCCAGTGTTATTGCATCTTAAAATAGATCAATGTAGAAGCTTCTCTGTAGTTCATTTGTTTTTAATCAATGAATCGATTGCAAGGACCTTCTTCACCTCTTATGTAGACATTCACAAAACAGATGAAACATCAACTAAAAATAATGTGATGTAAAAAAGGAGCATGAAGTGAAAATCAGACCCCTTGACATCTGTTTTCTTGTTGTTCTTTATTCAAACCAAAGTTCTACTGCATACGCTTCTGCTTTACCTGAATGAAGAAGAATTTGCATATGTCAGCATACATGTTGGGAGGGTTAAGCCTGAAGTTCATGAGCAAATGACAATGACAATTGAATGAACAATGACAAAAGGGTCATTGGGAAGACTGAAATGTTAAACATAGGGGCAGATGGCTAGACCAGCAGTCAAGTCCTGATTTGGATATACTTTTTTTTCTATAAATGCAGGGACACAATCTCAAAAGCTGCAACTTTATGTGGCCAGAAACTGCCCCTAACAAACCTCAGCAGTCTTTGTGAGAAGAGTTGTTGTTCAGTGCTGCCCCAAAGGATGCTGAGGCACACAGTCCTGTTCCACCAGAACTGCCCCACCCAGCGAAGTGGTTGAGTCACCACCCCTTGAGGTATTTAAAAAATGTGTGGATGTGGTACTTAGGGACATGGTTTAGTGGTGGACTTGGCAGTGTTAGGTTTATGGTTGGACTTGATGATCTTGAAGGTCTTTTCCAACCTAAATGTTTCTATGATTCTGTGGCTGGCACAAACATGCACTTGCTTGCTCTTGAATTTTGGTGCTAAACTCTTTCATGCTAAACTTTGCAGCTTTCCAGTGCTGAATACAAAATCTTTAAGTACAGTTTGTAAAAAAAAATGCAAAAATTCTATAAGATTCTTTGAGGTGGATTCCCATAAAGTAAAATTAATATTTTATTGTCATTGAATGCTCAGCGCCCATTTTCCAAATGGGCACCTAATCATTAGGATAAAGGTCCGAGTGTGTTTGTGTGTGCTTGTGTGTATGTATGTATACATATATATGCATCTAAAGGTGTTTCCAGTTTTCCGGCTGAAGTTTTCATTTCTGCATGGGATAACAAAGTGCTCTCTGGGCCCGAAACCAAGATCATGAAAATGTTTCTTAGTTTTGTGAATGAAAGCCTCAAGCAGTTATAGAAAGAGTTAGGCTGTGCTTTTCAGACCCCTACAACTTCAGTATTAATTTATCACCTCAGCTCTCCCTGAGAAAAGGAAGTGTGAACACCAGGCTGCGGGCACTAGCAAAGGCTGGCCTGCATTTGAAATACTGAGCTCCTCAGTGCTACAAAGATTCATATGCAAAAAGACAGAAAGAGTAACTTCTATAGAGGTGACCAAGGTGAGGACTTTGGAGATGAAAGGCACCAAAAACTTCCTTAATTCTCAGGGACATCTTTCTAACAAGGGACATCTTTCTAACATAAGTCACAAAATAATTTGTAGCCTGCAAAATCATGGACACTCATTAGTTTCAAGGCACAGTGCATAGTTGCACTGTCCACTGTGTCATGTTTATAAAGCATCTTCACCACAGGCGCAATGATGGCTCACTATACACACCACTATTAAGTTATTTTGCCTCTGCAGCTATATAAGGCAATGAAGGATGACATGCCCTTTGAAACAGGGTGAATACACTGATAAAGGGCGAGTAAGGAAATTCTTTTTATTGCTATGGCTATCCTATGGTTAAAAGCAAAGATAAAATATGAAACTAGAACCACATGGCATATGGAATTGAGGCTGAAAGATGAAAAAATGCACAAGCAAGGCAACCTTGCCTTCAGAAGTTTGCAATTATAAATCATGTTGTAAAGTTTTCTCTCAGAGAAGAGATAGTTGGTTCTGAGACAAATTACTAAAGCAATATTTAGTGCCCTGCATTGAGCTAATCAATGCAAGTCTCTTCATCAGTAGTTCATACATACAAATGGAAGCTCTAGCAGCTTTTTAAACCATTTTGCCCTAAGTAGTTTTATTTTACACAAGAGTGTACTTGTGCTTCTGTTTTTCCCATAGAGTCAGCAACAGATTCAGACCTCTGCAGGGAAATCAAAAATATTATCATCAATACTTTCAGGAAATAGCTCACACTCTTCACAAGGGGAATTTGGTTAAGGGCTTCTTGAAATCTCCAGATTTCTTCCTATCTGAGGACTAGACAATGCTTTTCCACCTAAGCAAAATTGGGATAAATATCTCCTTGATGAAGTGTATAAAGGCCATGTTTAGATGACCCAAAAGGAACATATCTTAAGCCTTATGGTTGCTCCACTCCGCTGACTTTAATCTAAGTATCACACTACCCTCTTTTGTCTAGACATTCTTGTACCCTGGACATCTAAAGAAGTGTGATACCACACACACCTATTTGGATGGTGGTTGAGCACTAGAGACAATACCATTGCATGGTGCCATGCCCAAACTAAGGTAGAGAGATGTTTTTGACCTTTTTTTTTCCCTGCTTTTTACCCCCATCTGTGAGATGGGCATGCTAATCAAAACAATGTAATTTTGTCCTCACAGACGTGTTGGGAAGGTACACTTTGCAAAGCACCCCAACACTTCCATAATCCTGCAAAGAGGGAGGAGGAGGATGCAAGCCATGATCAAGTTCTACAGGCAGTTGGCACACAGCTCCAGGAAACGAAACCTGAAGGAGCAATATCTGCAAATAAATGCCTCATTATTACCCATTGCACTCATGAAACCAGAATGTGTAGCCATGTTATTAACGACGATACCGTCCACTGAGGGATTTGAAGGTGCCTGTCATCCTTCATTCTGGCTTTTGCTTAGTTTATGAGTGCCTGATCCCAACAGCTTGAAAGGCTTATGCAGGGTTTGGTGGAAAGGAGATGCATCCTCACTAACAACCTACCTCTGCCACACCATGAATCTTCACAGGAGAAGAATGGCTCGAGGCCTTAACCTCTGAGTGATGGGAAAGCGACACACACACATCAGCTTCTCCCGCTCCCTCCTTCCACCTCTCCCTCCTCTGTCAGCCTCAAGACATACTTTGAATACAAAATGGCTTTTTTTCCTCTCAGAGCTACATGACTGCTGGCTGTAAACCCTAGCAAGCACTCGCCAGACTGATGGGACCCACATCCCACAAGGGGCCCCCAGTGAGTACGCTAACATGATGCCAGGACTTTCAGTTCCTCAACCACTCAAGTAAAAGGAAAATCTCCAGTGACTACCTCTATAGCAAGCCAGTTTCCCTTAATTGGGCCAGCTCAGGGACAACGCGACAGGGCCACCAGCTAGAAGAGGGTGTTGAATAGCTCTATGCTTTTGCTGCAGTTGCTACTACTACCAGTAGTCTACTACTACACCCCTGCATTTAGCTGAAAGCCTCACCTGCGGGAGAGGGTTTCAGTCCCATACACTGTATGTTTGGCAGGAGCTGTTCAAACCGTCTAATATTACTTCTGTACCACATATATCAATGCATTCTCGCAATTTCCATCTGATCCAGAATGAAGCATGTCATTCAGAAACCCTACTCTGATTAAAAAATTCCCCAGTCACATAGACACCATCATGTGCTAATTTCTTCCAATCCCAAATAATTGCTGGGATTGAAAAAGTCTGCTTTATGTCCAGCCTGACTTTAGTTTCAGCTTTGTTGGCTGTTCATTAGTAGAATTAGGTGAGAAGTTTTCAGCAAAACATTTCTTTCTTTAAAAAAAAAAAGCACATTTGTGGAAAAGGGTTAATTGTGATGGGGTTTTTCAACTCATCCCTGTTAGGCAATTTTTAACTGAAACATTCCAGATTACCTGTCAAAAACTATGGGTTTTTTTCTGTCACTTTAATAACTTGATAAAAACTAGAAATGGTCCAAATCAAAATGACATATTCAGAAATTATTTGCTCCTTCATCCTTTCACTGGAAGAGGTCTGTGTGGGTATATGAGACATAAACATTGACTGCTGTCACTGCTGCTTTTGCTTTTGAATGACAATTTACAATAAGGAAGTAAATATGATTAGTTCACATTCAAAAGGCACTTTTCCATCCTGTAAAACTGAGTGTATTTTATAGCTAGTGCATAAATATGCCTGTGCTAAATCACTTCCCATCAGTGAACTGAATTGGACATACAGCACCAGCCACACTAAGCTGTTTACAAGAAGAAATTACATATTTCTTTTGTGGAAGTTAAAGAGAACTTGTTCCACACCAGAAAAAGTTTTCACTGATGAAAGCAGGTCATGCACTGTAAATAAAACTTTTAAGGCTTGGGCTTTTATCCAGAAGGACCATGTAGCCTACTGGAGACTGTGTCATGATCTACGTCCTCCAGACAAACCAGCCTCCAGAAGGACTACAGCTGGGAGGGATTTTGAAAGGCCTTGAGGTTGGAGAGAGGGACCTGGGGACTGGGGTGCTTGGAGTCAAGGGGTCCTCTGTTTTCCAGACATCTTGTTCCTGACACCTTCTCCTCTCCTCTCCTCTCCTCTCCTCTCTCCTCTCTTCTCCCTCTCCATCAGGAACCCCAGATGACAACATCTCTGTCCCTCCGGCCATCCTACGCTGCTGCCTGTCCCATCATTGCAGTCAGCCCTTTTCCTCCTATGCGGGTCCCCCCATGCAGGGAAAATTGTGACCCTGCCACTAGGGAGGAGGCAGAGCTGGAGGTGGCAAGGCAATCTCAGAGGGAGCAGGAGGTTTTCTCCCCTGGCTGCCCCCCATGTGTGAGGCAGGGAGGGACATAGGGTATGTAAACAGATGTGTTTGGGGCAGGAGGGAGTCTCCAAGGACCAGTATCCCATTTTCCTCAGCACGTGGGCTGGGAAGATGCTCAGCTTCACCAGCCTCATCTGTTCTTGGGGAGGGTGGGGGGGTGGATGGGTGGGTTTGTCTTTCCCTGGTCCACAAGGCAATCTGCTAAGGGATCCACCATCACTGGCACTGTAAAACCTGACATAGATCCAGATAGGGAAGCCTGCTGAGATGCTGCTATATAGAGGAAGCATCAGGGGAGTCTCAAAAGTACACCAAGTTTGTGGGTGGCACCTTTCAGACAGCATTCAACCTTCCCTCCCAGGAAAAGCATGCTCTCTAAGTGCTGTCTGGCAAGCTCCTTAGTCTTCAGGCCACACCATTAGCAATCACTTTTTCTTGATCTTTAGTCAGTTCTCAGAAGCGAGCTTGTCATTGCTAGATCACTTCCAGTTCCAGGAGAAAAATCCCACACTGGTTTTGGATGCAAAGTCACCGGTTCTGACTCACATTGGTTTGCTTGAGACCTCTTGAACTTTTTCTCTTAAATTGTCCTTTTAAAAGACGCCAGAAATACGCAGATGCTTTACTGGTACTGTAATCACATTGGAACTTGGACACCTAGGACAGCTATGGCCTGAAACAGCAACACTCACAGATACTGCTGGGTCTGTTACGTTGGAGCAGTGCAGTGCGATTTCCAGAAAGGAAAGCAATTCATACAAAGAACAGTTCAGAAAAAGCATCAGATGCCTCTGAGCTCTGCTGTTCCTGGGTGGTCTAGAGGCCCCAAAAATGCAGGAGCAGGAGAAAGGAGAACTACTTCTATCCCTTCTAAACAATTCATTCATTTAAACAAAAGTCCCCTTACACTGAGAATGAGGCGAGGACTGTTCCACATAAAAGGGGATTTTAACGACCTTTGCAAGAAATGGAATGTACAAATTATTGCCTTTTTAAAAGCCAAAGGATGTTTTTCCAGCATGGCACCACATCCCCAGAAAAGTGCTGCACGAAGCTTATGTTTCACTCACAATACAGAACAGCATCAGACTCCAAACACAACCAGAAAATAAACAAGCCGAGTCAATGCCTTGCCAGAAACTGTGAAGAAAGATGCTTTTTCATTTAGATGTCCCATTTCAGGGTTTTTTAATACCACTTTCCATCACATCATTACAGCTTATCTTTCTTTATGAAGTCATAATAGAAAGGGAAAAGTGTTTTCTCATAGCACAGAAAAGAAATTTGACTTTGTTCCCATCTGCTGTCACTATTTGTCCTCAGAAAGTGTTTGCTCCAAAAACGTAAGCTTATTATGCAGGAGAAATGATTGAAGTTCTCAGGACGTGCCAAAGTGGCAATGTTTGCATTTGGCAAAGGATGCAAAGCCTTGGCAGAAATACGTCCCACTCCAGCCTGCATTTGCCCTGTTCAGGCTCAGCCTCAACATAACAATTTGATTCTCTTCGCAGTCACCCAGCTTTGCTCAGAACAATGTCCTTCAACAGGAAAAAATTCCAAAACCAGGTTTTGATCTCTCCCTTCCAGCCCCCAATTGATGTGTTGTTCAATAGGAAAATGGCAGATGAACTAATGAAAGCCAAGATCCATTCCAGTGCCACAAAAAATGTGTAGTTTCCTCAGCAGTAAGTGGAAAATGGCACAGGTCCCCAACCAGCTGGGAGAAAGAGAGAAGGAGGAGAGATCAGCCACAGGAATGTGGTCTGCGACAATTTGCAGTCCTGGCCATAGTTGGGCAATCTAGGAAGGGAAACAGGAGGAGAACTCTAAGAGATTACTCAGCAGGGAGGGATGTAGGAGGGACTGGAATATCTCAAAAGAAAATGCTTCCAAAGAATGATGGATTGGGCATTATCAATGTCATACCTCCCCCACCCCTTCATTCATCAGAAGTTCCTCTAGAAAGATAGCTGATAAGAAAACATGACATACTCTTTGGAGGACTAACTTTTTAAATTAATTTATCTAAACTGAAAAAAAAAACCCAAATATTTCTGCAAAACACTTTATTTAGACTCCCTTATTGTAGAATGTAAAAAAAAATTAAACAAGCTTGAGTTAGTTTAGGTCTTGGGAGGGGATCCTGAGGCTTTAGTTTTACCAATATATTTTCTCATTAGCATGGAAGGGAAAAAGAGAAAGCAGGTGAAACAAACATAAAATCAAGTAGTGATTTTCTTATATTAAAAATACATCCATATTTTGAAATGTTTTCTGAATGATTCTGACAGTACTGAGTGGTTTGGGAAGGAACCACGTGTTTGCAAATGTACAAATGCACTGTGAAGCCATCACTGACACATGCATGTAGATGGGTAACCTACCACCAGTTTATTCCCATGCCCCAAATCAATGACTTCTCTCACACTGAAAAATCAGACTGTCCCTCAGGAACTGGTGCCAGAAGAACAGGCCAGCAAATCTTGCCATTTTTTACAGGTTGTAGTAATAGTGATAGAGGTCACAGATGCCTGGCCATGCACATGATCTTGACCACAGTGTCCCAGTACTACGCCAACAGCCTTTTGCCAGCAGAGGGTGGCTCCATTCCCTTGGATCTTGTTGAAGCTGCAGCACTAGGAAACCTTGTTTGGTGAGGACAGACCTGGCAGCAGCAGTCCCCTGTTCTCCATCCCCAATCTGCCAAGGGCTCGATCAGAGGTTCTGTTTGGAGCATGTTGGTCCAGCACCTCCTCTCCTTCTGGGGACCTTCCTGAGCTGCCCACTTGTGTGCAGACAGAGGGAAAAGAGAATCAGTGTAGAGATCCATCAAAATTGCCTGTGGAGCAGTGCTGGCCATATTTCCAGGCATTTGTCTGAGCAATGTATCTTGTACCTCCCCTCAGCAAACAGACATTTCCCAAGGGAAATCATGGGCCCGTTGCACTCTTCTAGCCTTGAGGACAAAGCCAAGTCCACCTATCCTTCTGGGGAGGCCCACATGGAAACTGGTAGGCTTTCATGATATGAGCAAACGGCCACTGGAATGCACTTCCCAAAGACTCCATCACACATACATCTCAAGCAGTATTCAGGTGGTCATGGTTCAGCCAACACATAACTCCCAGTGACATTGCACCAGTGACCCAGGGCTCCCTGCCGCTATACTCCAAATGGTGACAATTATACCACTGTTGCTGGAGCAGGTCCATGTGTGCTTTCAGCCCAGGTGGCCAACCTTATCCTGGGCTGCATCAAAAGAAGTATGCCAGCAGGTCGAGGGAGGTGATTGTGCCCCTCTACTCTGCTCTGGTGAGACCTCACCTGGAGTACTGAGTCTAGCTCTGGAGCCCCCAGCACAAGAAGGACATGGAACTGTTGGAGCAGGTCCAGAAGAGGGCCATAAAAATGATCCGAGGGCTGGAGCACCTCTCCTATGAGGACAGGCTGAGAGACTTGGGGTTGTTCAGTCTGGAGAAGAGAAGGCTGCAGGGAGATCTTAGTGCAGCCTTTCAGTTCCTAAAGGGGGCCTATAGGAAAGATGGGGACAATCTTTTTAGCAAGGCCTGTTGTGACAGGAGAAAGACTAATGGTTTAAACTAAAGGAGGGTAGATTTAGACTGGATATAAGGAAGAAATTTTTTACAATGAGGGTGGTGAAACACTGGAACAGGTTGCCCAGAGAGATAGTGGAAGCCCCATCCCCAGAAACATTCAAGGTCAGGTTGGACAGGGCTTTGAACAACCTGATCTAGTTAAAGATGTCCCTGCTTACTGCAGGGGGGTTGGGCTAGATGACCTCTGCAGGTCCCTTCCAACCTAAAGCATTCAATGATTCTATGACTCAGTGGCAGGTAATTGAAAACCCCTGAAGCAACTGATTTCCTTAAATACACTAAACCAGCACATCCACTCAGAGTAAGCAAGCATCTTCAGACCAGGGGTATAGCAAATGCATGCTTATTGCAACATAAAGGTAAGCTTGCAGTATAATGAAATAAAACCATTATTGCCTTTTTGGACAATTATGCTTAACTGTTACCATCCTTGAAAAAACTACAGAAGCAGACTAATAGACAAAGAGAAAAGGGAGAAAATTAATTGAAGGGGCAAGCTGCACCAGTTCTAATGAGTGGACAAGGAAAGGCAAGCAACACTGAGAAATTTTTTTTTTTTTTTTTNAAGAAAATTTTTTTTTTTTTTTTTTTTTTTAAATCTAAGGACACTAGAAGCTCAGATAGGATTATTAAAACTTCACTATGATGGAGACTTCAGTAATGATTGTGAGCAGAAGGATTTCTGGGCCAGTGTAAGATGATTAATTGCTTGTGATGCTTCCAGAAACTCGAGAGAGACCATGCAGCACAAAAGAAAATTTAGATTCCCCACAGCACCATGAACATATGCTTTCCATCCTGGCAGTACAAGGGCTAAGCAAGCTTGCTTTATTTGTTTAGCCCCTGGAGTGCTAGGAAAGATGGCAGGCAAGGGGTTAAGTAGTGGCACTGCAGTTTCTGGAAGGGAAAGGCACGCCTCATTAACTGGCAGGAATTCATCGAGAATATGAACACCAGGGTGGACATGGGAAAGGCGGCTAACTCCGTATTACTGAGATTTTCAGGGTACATTGAACACAGGTCCACAAAAGAGGTCAGTGCTGACGGACTGGATGATAGTGGGAGGTGTAAACGGCTCCAAGAAGTCAAGGGTGGTGGGGAGCAAGTAGGAGAGCATAGAGTGGGCATCTAACTGGAGCAACTTACCTCTCTGCAGTTTCTCCATACACAACTGTGGCTTCTATAACCAGGCCCATCTGCTCCACCAGACAAGAGGATAACGAATGTGCAGTTGACTCTTCTAAAGTCTGACCCATCGTTTCCATGTGTTCCACTTCTCCCAGGAGGTCCCTTAATTTTCCAACCAATCACATTCATTGACAAAGCTAACATGGTACAAGTTATCAAACCATAACTGAATGACTCTGTGGTTACTAATCCAAGTATCCTGCCATTTGCAGAAGCATGAAATTCTCCAGGTATGTAGCACAGGCACTTCACCTCCCGAGGCCCACCTGCTACTAGCTTGCAGCGCAGCCAACACACGGCAACAGAAATGCTACCTCTTTTAAATACAATATCATGTGGTTCCCCTTATTACCAACTGGCCAAGTGTCCTGGTTTCAGCTGTTTACACCAGTCAAGAACTTTTCAGCTTCCCATGCTCTGCCAGGTGCACAAGAAGCTGGGAGGGAATGCAGGCAGGACAGCTGATCCCAATTAGCCATCAGGGTTATTCCAGACCACCTGATGTCAAGCTCAGTATAGAAACTGGGGGAGCTGGCCGGGGAGGGAGTGGTTGCTGCTTGGGGGCAGGCTGGGCATTGGGTGGTGAGCGATTGCACTGTCTACCACTTGTATCACTTGTTTTGTATATTCTGCTGTTATTATTATTATATTCTCTTTCTCTGCTGTCCTATTAAACTGCCTTTATCTCAACCCACAGGTTTTAGGGTTTGTTTTTTTTTTTCTCCCTGATTCTCTCCCCCATTCCACTGGGGCAGGGGGAGGGGGAGCGAGTGGCTGTGTGGGGCTTGGTTGCTGATTGGAGTTAAACCACAACAGTCCTTTTTTGGCGCCCAATGTGGGGCTCGAAGGGTTGAGATAATGACAGGTCTGACCAGAGTGTGTTAAAAACAAATTTGGTATAAGCATTGTGTTTGTTATGTTAGTTTATTAATTACTGGTCACAATGTTGACTTGCTTGTTTGGGGGGTTTTTGCATCTCTTCTTAAAGCTGTCGTATATAACACCCCACTTACCATATAACTCAGAGTCCAGGATTGTTCTGTTATCCTCTGTTATAAAATTATAAAAGCAAACTGAGGCATAAAGAATAGATTCACATGGAAAATGACATCAGCAGCTTTTTATCCAAAAGGTCACTGGTTAGGAAATTCATTCATGAAACAGGAAAAGTTGATTTCAGCTCCCTTATCTGTCTTGGGGAATTTGTATAGTGTTATTCTGGAAACAATATCTCACCTTAATCTAAAAAATGAAATGAGCATGGAAGTAAGAGAGCAGAGCTATGCGTAACCTCCTACAAGAGGGATTCACATTAGCCTGGTAGAAAAGTATGTATTCCCTGCTCTCTGGCTCTACAAGTGTTTAAATATTTCATATGACACAGCAAGTACAACACAAAAGATTGAAACCAGGTAAGTCCAAAGCACTATGTGCTTAACATACTCTTTTGTGGGGCGAGAAATATGGATTTGACCCCTTCCACAGTGAATCCAGCTCTTCTATACTCCAGGTGAGTGTTTTTGCTCTGTTGGTTTATAGAGTTAAAGGCAAACCACTACCTCCTGCCCCACGAATCTTGATTGTGTTTTTTTTCCCCCAGACAAACTGTTCAGCACTTTTGGGACAAATCCAGAAATAGTTACAGAATGACTTAAAGTCTTTTACTTACAGTAGCTCAAAGGATTGTATTTTTTTGTTTCTCTTTAGTCATAGCCTTTTTAGAAATGCATGGCCCTGAGACAAAAGGAGCAAGACGATACATAAAAGTATTGCATACGCTGTGAAGATGGTGAGTCGACTTTTGTTACATCTTGTTACCTAGGGCAAGGCTGAGCTGGGCTTGTCTGCTCAACTCTGAAAAACAACGTGCACAACCTGCTCCTTTCTCTTGCCAGCTTCGGCTGGAAGATTTACAGCAGCACTAGCAATGCTAAGGGAGGATTGTTCATCCATTTGTAACTGGGATTCAGTTCTGCTCTACATTTGAAGCAGGTATTTTAATCCCTCAGTTGCATATGAGATACACTCAGACTTACTGCATTTGCTCTTTCCTCTGGTCAAAAAAAATCATTTGGGAAAACAATACACATAAATCCATTCATTCATAGCATTTTTATAATCAGTTTTGCAGTGTATCTCCCAGGACACAGGACTCTAAATCTGAAAATTTGCTGTCCCTTAATCACCAAGGTTGAGGGACTGTATCTTCCTATAGGGGAAAACACACCGCCAACGAAACTGATCCTGCTGACCTCATCCTGTGTTTTGCTCCTCGACACCCTCAACAGAGCCCATTCAACATTCCAGCTAAAGCACAGCACCTGGAAATGCATCCAGGGTTCAGGGCCTGCCTCGTGCTTTAGTATTAAATATCAGCTGCAAAATTACATCCCAGGTCAATACTGGGCCTCTCCATTTGAACCTTCATGGGTCTGCAAAGAGGAATTGCTCAGGAGTGCTAGTATTACTCTTCCAGGTGAAGCCACCTCTCACTGGCCAGCCTCATCTCTGATGTTACCAGTACCACCAGTTGCAGTTACTCAACTTTGCTCTCACCGTGCAAAAGCCAGGAGATGCAGCTGTGGGCACTTCAAATGCAGCTTTCCTCAGCTGGAGACAGAGTCCCACAGTGACCCCACAGTGCCAAGGCGGCCCTTGGCATCAGGGAGCTGTCCCACCATGCATCTGTTTGGCAGAGCACATGAGCAGCCCCACTCTAATGTCCTCAGTCACCTTATGGGCAGGTCCACCCATGTTCACCTCTCCTGAAATATATTTCACCTTTTTTCCATGTATTTTTTTAGTTTATTTAACATTTGATTCTGGCCCAGGTATGGTCTGGGTCTCAGGGACAGACTCAAAACATCATGAAATCACTGGGACTCTTTCCCTTGGTGTGCATAGGCTTTGGTATGGGCCCTTGAGAACCAAGACATTGGTCAGCTGCTCCTGCCCTTGTGCACCACAGAAGTAGACTGATGGGCTGCAGGCAAAGGAAAAAGTGCCTCCATGTTCCTGCATGCAGGATGTCAGCCTTGATTGCCTGCAGAGGTGTGCTACTCTTCCAAACCATCTCCCTTGAGCAACACCTATGCCAAAAGTGAGGATGCGAATTCAAATGTGTTGAAGCAAACCAGAGTTTATTTAGCATTTATTAGCCATTCTGTTGTCATATGTGGCTTCTTCTGTCTCCATTTTCCTCTGGTAAACATAGACTTTTATTTTTTTTAATAAAATATATAAAACATTGTGCATTGCTATCCATAGGAAAACTGTAGTTTAACAACAAAAAAAAGAATAAGGCACATTCCTGTGCAGCATCTTCAAATATATATATATATTTAAAACAAACAAACAAAAAAAGAAAACCCTTTTCAACCTCTTTGAGGTTGTTAACTTCTCACCAGTCACTGACACATCTCTTATATTACCATAATTTCACTGTTGGAGGTGGGTTGGGTTGTGTTTGACAGGGGCCAGCAGGGAGAACAGATAATAATAATAGGATTTTATCCCTGAGGTGTCAGTAAAAAAAAAAAAAAATTGTTCCCATTGAAAAGGAAGATGAAAAGACAGCCATAAATAACTGAATAAACTATGGCAAACATCCAAGCACCGAGATGATTTTACAATGGAAGAATCCCCCTCCCTCCCATCCCCCAGTTCTTAACAAGTCATATTTGCCATTAGGTTTTAATTAGGTTAATCTCATGGCTTCTGAAGTCACAAGACAATTGGTCAGGATGCACCTCCCCCTCCCTTCCCAAATCATCTTTCTAGATTTGTCATTTTGTTCACAATTCTCCCACAGTCCTCAGGAAAGGGAAACCAAAAAATCCTAAATGAACACCAAAACCTGGATGACTTCTCTCCCCAGCCAGGAGAGGAGCACTCGTACCACAGCATGCTAAATTCCATGTCCCACATGGGAGGACTATATCTGTCACCTTCCTGCCTGCTACTAAGAAGTGAAGTTGGCAACCACCTCTGTTGTAACCAGAAAGTGGTCGTGAAGAGGGGTGATAGCAATATGTCAGGGAGAAGGAGACAGGGAAAGCTTTATTGCTGTCCATCCACACTGCACCAGGTAGCACGCCTGAAAGGAAAAGGGGAGACACCCACGTAATATTCCTTCCCTCCTTTTCCTCTACCATGTATGGAGGAGCCCCAGGGTGCAGGGCAGAACGGTTGGACTCCCCATCGCTTAGTAGTAACGGTTGAGGCTCCTGGTCCCTGGGATGTCCGGCTGGCCATTCATCCAGATCTCCCGGATGATGCGCTCCCGTTCCTCCAGCCGCTGAGCTCGCTCCAGCTCCTCCGCCGAAGTAAAGACGTTCATGTTCAAAGTCCTCTCGAACCTGCGGTGCCTGCGGGCAGACAGGTCCGAGGTGGTGTCCGAATCGTCATCGCTGTCGCTGCTGTCGCTGTCGCTCTCCCGCTCCCGAGGAGGTTTTTTCGCGGAGGAGCGTTTGCAGTCAGTTCGGCAGGACACCCTTAGCACCAGGGCCAGCAGAGTCAAGACGAGTCCAATGCACACTCCAGAGACAAAATACAGAGCAGCCCGCTCGGGGTTTTCTGAAAGGGAAAAGAGAATTATTCCTGAGAATAACCCTTAAAAGAACAAAGCACACACAGCTCCTCCATGTGCATACAAGCCATGGTCTCTGGAGGGGCAGAGTTTCTAATGGTTGCTTTTGCTTCCAAGCCCTCCTTTCCCCCCTCTCCCCAGGGAAATCAGGAAGGGGAATTTAAGCAGTGGATTTGCTGCCAAGACATTTGCCTGCATGCAGAATTTGGGTTCACTGCAGTCGTGTCTTGGAGTAGTCTGGAAGCGGAAGGAGCAGCCCGCAAAATTAAATGCTAATTCCAGTGGTTGCATGAGTGGTGTTGACACAAGGGTGCTGTACACCCAGGAGCAGCTAAGAGCATCTCTGTGTCACAACCATTATCATCGTACGAGGAATAAAGATGATTTACAAAGCTCTTTGTGCTGCGGCCCAGCTGAAATGGGAAGCCTTGCAGCGTGGAAAAATGCATGTTACTTATTCGTAGGCTTCATTTTCTTATCTAAGGCAAGTGTGCTGGCTTTCCGCCCAGACCACCAAAATATATACCTGTCCTACACAAGCATAGCTGGAGCCAGTGCACTAACAGGATGAATCCTACGTAGCCACATTTCAGAGGTGATATAACACGACTCCAAAGAATCCACAATGCCTTTTGAACTAGGGCATCCTGTTTATTTACTACATTTTTTTTTTTAATTTTTTTTTTTTGGGGGGGGGGGTCATGGGACTACTTAAAAGTTGTTACTGCAATTCCCCTGGGCTGAATCATCTCGGCATGTTCCAGGTTTATAGGTATACTGAATGGGTGAAGGTGAACCAAGCAGAAGTGTCAAGGCCACCTCTATTCCACTGTGTCTGCTGGGAGTCCTGAGTTCAAGGATGGAGTCAGTTCCTCAAGATGACTCTTAATCCATTGAACTCAGTGATGGAGCTGTAACAGTTCCCTCCAGCTGAGAGCCTGACATTTGGCCCCGAAAGATCTCCATAACTAAAAGGTTATGCCCTACCTTCACTTCCCCACACTGTGCTTTTAGAAACTGCCCTCTCCAGCTGATTTTCTTAAAGCAAAGTTTGCAGAACATGAACTGGAAACCATTTGGAGATATTCAAAACTCAACAGGACAAGACCCTGCTCTAATTTCAAAGCTGGCTCTAAATTTGAAGTTAGCCATGTTCTGAGTAGGGGGTTGGACCAGGTGACCCCTGGATGCCTCTTCCAGCCTAAATTAGTCTCTGATTCTGTGGTCAGAGCCCAAACACCGACTTATGCACTGTTCAGGGCAATGCGTAGTTCAACACCTGGAGCTCATGGAACAGTTACAGAGATGAAATGCCTCCTTTGTGCTCTTCACTTCTCTCCCAAATGAATCTCAAAGGTGACTGACAAGCCACGATGCAGGAAGATATCGTGATAGGCTGAAAATTGGCTAATAAAACATGAGATTGTTGCTAGAGCGGTTGGTGTGGATGGCATGAGGAAAAAACAGGCTGAAGAGAGACTACCAAGAAAGAAGAGAAAACTGCAGCAGATGCATTCAACAAGTCCAAAAAAAGAAAGTGGAGAGAAATGCAGCAGTAGTTGGAAAGACAAGTGAGACCAAAGCCAGAGGTTTTAAGCTAAGACATTTTGACAAAAGTGAGACAGCAAAAATCCAAAGGTAAAAGAGAAGATACCAGAGCAGGCATGTAGGATGTGCCAATGGCTTTTGTAGCAGTCTGGCTGAGTGAAATTCTGGCTCCAATGAAGCCAATGGCAACTCTGAACTCAAGGGGTGGAACTCAAATTAAAACTGCAGCCCTGTTTGTGCAGTAACAAAGCTGCTGCTCATCTGGTACTATATGAACAGTAAAGAAATGGGCTAAATTTCAGAGATTTGAAAACCCCAGGAAAAGTAGAAACACTACCTGATAGCACTTTTACTTCCCTGTGCAATATAACTCGGGAGAGTAATTGCAAAGTACTTTGCAAGTAGGCCTAAGGAGGGCTCTGAGGACACCCAGAGTGTGGGAGTGCGAGAAGAACAAATGAGCAGGACTGAACTGTTTGTACTGGAAGGTGCTTACTGCCCAGTCTGCCCCTGCTCCGCCTGGCTGACAGGATGCCAGGCACACTTTCCTGCGCACCACGTTCCTGCACACACATGGGCTTGATTTGGTTGCGACAGTTCCACTGCTCACTCTTTTAAAGCAACTCGTAAAAAAAACATAGATTGGAGCCTGAGACACAGACACACGCAGTTTCTCTTCCCCCATTTTTGTCTATGTCCTGCTCTTCCTTTCTCCTCCACACTACTTTTTCAATGCTACTGTATCCAGCTCATGAGCAAGCTGCACCTTGATTGCTACTTAAGCAACCATTTTTCATCCCCTGCTTGTGCTTGTATGTATAGCCCTTCATGCAGTGCAATGGCTATAATTGAATCTTCGGGCTCCAGTGGCATTTATGAGCTCCTACAGCTACTCTGTCAACATCTGAGACGCTGTCTGGACTTCCTCATTGAGCTGTAACCCTACATTCAACTGCAGTCTTGGCATTTATCATACGTACAATCCACTCGCACAGCAACATCTCTTTTTTTTCACAGCAGAAAGAGCAACTTAAGCTAAAAACCATGGGCTCTGCTTTTTCTCAGTTGAAGTAGCCAAGTCAGCACAGCCTAGATTTGGGGGTTTTACAGTCGATTAGTGATTTTGAGAGCCTCCCCCATTGCAAGTCCTGCTTACAAAGACCAAAAAGGGGCATCCTCTTCAGCAAATGGATGCTCAGCATCTTCCAAAATCTCAAAGGTGGCTCAGATTCATCATATCAACACTGAAGCTCCTCAAAACAGTCATTATATTTGGGAAAAAAAAAGCTCTTTAAAAGTGTATGGACATCAGTAGCAGGAGTTAACATAATTTTGATATCCATGTGTGTGTGTGTACACCCATTAACACATGGATTTTGACCAGTGTAGGTTTTCCTTCCACTGCTGTGGATGACAGCTCAGAGCTATGTTTTTCTCCTAAACTTCTAGCAGGACTCAGTTGCTGTTAATCTCTTTAGCTGGGATTACCTTTCCCCTTCCTGGTATTTCTCTTTTTGGACTGAAAGCATTGACGAAAATGTCACTGATTCAAGACTGAATTTAATCCATGCAGACAAAAGATATATGCTCTTTATAGCCCTCTATTCAAAAGCCACCATTTTCCAGGCACTCAAACTGGCCAAAAATTAGAAACACATTTTATTTTGTTTTTCCAACCAAACCAGCAACAATTACGAAGCCTGTTTCCTGAGGGCTAACAATCTGCTGGGAGCATCAGCCCAGACGGCCATTAATTCCCCAGGAAATGCCCCAGGCCAAGGTTGTTATTGCTATTATAATAAATTGTTTCAATAAATAAAAAACAATCTAGGCATTAACGTTGCTGGCTTCCTGTGATGGCTTCATGCATTCAGAAACCTCAGTGGGGAGGAAAATTTCAGAGGGCCTCAGTAAAAGGTTCAGCATTAAGCATGGCCAGACAAACAGTAGGAGCAATATCTTCTAGAGAATTTACAGTTAGCCCCACAGGCTGCCGAAATCCCCTGGCAGAACAGAGGAAGCTCTCCAGGAGCCCCTTATTAATAAGGCTCAGGCCAAGCAGTCTAAAAGTCGGAAAGATCTCCCCTGGATTGTTTTTTGGAAGCCCCTTGTTAATAACTTGGCAGCAAAACTTTGCTTGTGGAAGAATAAAACAGGGATTTGAAGAGGTTTCCCTCCAACTACTTCAGCCTGAATGCAATGACAAAGCTGGAATAAGTCCCCTGCCCAAAAGGAGGCACTGGAAGTGCTCTGATGCAATTTGCATGTTTAATGCTTAATATTTATATAACCACAAGGGACAGTTCTGATCTTGCTGGTAGACTCTGACTGCAAAGACAGTTCCAGCTGTCACTGAGACTGGTGAAGTCTTTCCAAATACTCAGACAGGTTTTGGAACAGGTCCATGACAAATAACAGGTCTGAGGTTTGTAGGCAGGGACTGCATCTAATTGAAAAAAAATTAATTCTATAAAGAAAATCAGCTTTCAAATTAAGGGCATCTCTGAGTCTTTTGCAAGACTGAACTCTAATATTTCTTTGTTTCATCAGCTGATAAATTCAGTCCTCATAGACATTGTTCACTCTTTCTCCCTATTTCTGAAGAAATGTTGTTTTCAAGATTCTGGAAGCTGCGATAAGACTAACACCTAACTGGCTTTGATACTCCTAACCATGATGATATCTGCAAACAGATTTGACAGTGAAAACCAAGACTCCTGTAAAGAGGTTTTGCTTCCTGCTGTGCTGTGATTTTTCACTCCTCGGTTGTCAATACGAACGCTCCCAACATTTATATGGGAACATCAGTCAAAAAGATGGTGGAAATGAGCACAGAGGCTTTCGCTAATATTGGCATGTCTCCCCTCTGTGCACTGCAAGACTGCATGGGTGAGAGACTGAGCCTGCAGACTCTTCCTCTTTGGCCCACCCAAACCTGCCGTTTGGTGCAGAAAATGTGAACGTCATTGAGCATAGAGGGGATCCCACTGATTTGTGGATGCTCTCCCCAGGCTAAGAGACACTCCACTGCCAGGAGGCAGAAAAAGTTGTAGAGTGGATCGTCCTTTCAAGCACGCACTTCACCCATGAAACACCAAGAGCCCGTAGCTTCTTTTTGCTGGAGCGGGTCTGAGGGTATACACCACCCTCTGCCCCAACAGAAAAAAACATCTTTGTATGTTGCCCCTGCCCATTTACAATTTTGTCTTGCAAAGTCCTGATCTGAGCCATTTCACCGGCACAGGGAAGCCCTGAATACAGCACTTTCAGTCTGTAGAGTTTACCTGAGGGATGTGTTTAGTGTCATGAAACAGAGATGTTCTTGCACTAATGTTTCTCTTTGGCACCAAGGCTGTGGTCAGGAGCGGTGGGAAGATGTGTGAACCAGAACCAGCCCTCCCTGGCTGCCCGATATCTGCCTCTCTTGAGCCACTATAATGGCTCCTCTGTGGACATCAACAGCTGCTGTGGCTTAAGCCACCTTCAAGGCCCCAAACTCAGGCAAGCACAAAAATTTCCAACTGTTCTGCTGCTCAAAATCTGCAATACAAAGAGGGGTGGCTTTGCAGCGCTCTAGTTTTATGCAAATGATATTTATGCCCTGTGACACAGCTTGTCTTTGAACTCATAATCTAAAACCTCTTCATATTCACATATAACAAAATAAATCGTGCCAAATCCATCCTTTCCACTAAAAGCAGAGGGTTAAATTAGATGCATCTGATAAAGACAGTTTAGGGTATCTGCTGTTTCATTCTATGGGGCAGCCATCAATTATTTCTGTAATAAATAATAAACTGAACATATATATCATTGAGACTAAAACCCATCTAACAGCTGTGGTTAAGTACACCAGAAAACATGAGCAACAAGCTCCTGAACTCACCACTGGAAACCAAAGTTGTGAGGTCTGAGTTTTACCTATTTGACATCCAGTGGATGTGAACACATCACAAGGAGACCACATCAGGAGAGAGCAAGCAAATCCCACAGCAACAAGACAGTTAAAGCCGTCCTTATTTATTATTTGTGCTACAGTAAAATCTGGAGGCTCCTGCCAAGACTGACACCTTGTGAAGGGGATGAATCGAGGCCTTGTGCCCTAATGAATACAGGGTCAAAGAGTTCTGCTGTGGTCAATGGAAGCAAAGTCCATGGGGCATCGTCAGCAACCCTGAATCATAGTCCCAACTATCCGTGACCAAAAATCCTACAACTTCCTGTTGCCCATTACTGTTCAGATGGGGAAAAAAGTATTAACAGCATTTTATTTTATAGTAAGGTTGGGAATGCAGGTATTTTCATGTCAAAAAATGGCAGCTGTAGGTAAGAAGGGGGAGAAGTGTGATAGGAGCCTTCTTTAAAGTTTGCTTTTTCTTATCGTTCCTTATTGAAGCCCATGAAAGAAAGAAATATATCCTACTCAACTATCTTTTGTGAAGAACACTACTAATTCCACTTAAGCTGCCTGCTTCTTAAAGGCGTCATAAAAAGATGGATCCTGATGCCACCATTGGACATGTAGAAGGGCAGAATTTCGGATTCACCATTCATGGTCCTTTTAGAAGCACCCTCCACTAAATGTGCAGAAACACTCTTAGTAATCTACTCAGTGATTCCAAAATGCAAAGCCCAATTTAGTTGTTTCAAATCGAAATACTTGTCTGTATCAACATGGTGGTATCTCAGCAAGAGCAAGAGCATGGCACCAAGAATGCATTAGCATTTAATAAATTAGCTAGACTGAATGGCACACAGACATGAAAAACTAGCTCACAAATATTGGAGTTTTAGTTATATAGACTTCATTGCTCCAGAATAGCATAATTTCAGTACGGTGGTGCTAGCAGACTGGCCGCAGTACACAGAATTATTAACAGCATGTAGTAAAAGAGCAACACATTAATATTACTAGCAAGGTAATATTGCTTAGCAATAAGCATTGCAAGGTAATAAGGACACAAACCTTTCATTAAACAAATGGAGAACACCCATAAGAAAAAAGTGACCACAGACAGTATATTCTGCCTCGAGAGGCTAGTTACACAGAAACTAGGGCCCTCCTTCTGGGGAAAGCAGCAGAGATCGGCCTAAAATATGCTGAATTGGTGCATCTGATGCTATTCAGCTGGTGCTCCTCCTTTTTGGGGGCTAGGTCCTCCGACTCTGCAGGCAACCCCTACTGCTGACAAGGTACCTCATGCAGTTGTGGGATGGGAAATATTTGCACTATAACACCTGCCTCTACTGTACTATTTGCTATCATTGGTATTGACCCCAAGCACTCAGAAGGGCACACAATCTTTATTTCAACTTTTAAAGTGAATCTTATAAGAAGACTGCTCCTCTGTTACTTGAAAGATACATGTGGGTGAAAGATAAACTGTGATCCAAAGAAATCTTGCTCTACACTAGATTTAAATATACAATTAAGCAGACTCTCAAGTTACTTCATCTTCACACTTCTACTGAAGATAAGCCAAATTCTCTTAAGCAGAGTAACGATCTGAGTGCTGCTTATTTTCCAAATTACAGGACAACAAGCTTGCCTCCCTAATGAGCCAGGCTTTGATCTCCAGGAAAATGGAGCATTAGGAATAATACCACATGTGAGATTACATTGTACTTAACTCCAGATGAGAGCAAAACCAGTAGAAAGCAGAACACAATAAGCCCTGTTACATACTGTCTGCTAGAGCTGCCCTGGTCAGGTCTTTCAAGGGAGAATTTGCTGAAAGTCAAATGAAAAATATAAACAGTTTGAAGAGGCAGATTTAGCCCTAGGTCACTGTGAAATGTAGGCTCAACTGAGGGTCTACAAAGAGCTTGTGAGAGTGAAGAGAGATGGCAGCCGCAAGACCTACCTGTGATAAAGGCATATGCTGCTAGGATGTTGCTGAGCAGTGCCATCTCTGTGCTAACGCCCACGGGCTCCATGCTGCTGTTGAGCGCCGGCGGTTGTGTCTCATCCACGGGAAGCAGGAAGGGGGTGTTGTCTAGAGGGTAGAAGGTGGCCGATCTCCCTTTCTTCTTCTCTGCTTTGAAACAGAAAGGGAATGAGGAACGAGGCATGTGCCCCAGCCCTACCCTGCCCTATCCTCACCAGGTCAGCATCTGTGTTCAGAAATCTGGAGCCGCTCAACAGCAAGCCACCCAAATTTTCCCCTTTTTCAGGGGCAACTAAAGCTTCTCAGGTCACTTCAGCTGAGCACATACCCCATCTGCATCCAGGCAGCATCTTCTCTCCCCCGTCTTCTGCTCTTTCATGTCACCACTTAGACACACCCACCTACACTGCAGCAAATATATAAACAGGTTTCTTTTCTCTTATGTAAATGAAAGAAGCCTTTATCAACAGTGGATTCAGCTAAGTTTGTAATAAAGACTGGAAAGCACAGGCAGAGCCGGCAACCCTCTGCCGGTGTCATGCTGTAGTGATCCATCCACACCTGGCAAACAGGCGTGCTTTTTCTCCAGCCTTCTTGGGGAAGGGCGGACTGGAGTTTATTACTTCCTTCAGAAGCCTGCTCGTATTGTGTTTCACCCAGGCACCATTTCCCCTTTGGAGAGGTGAGTGAACGTGGGTTAATGATTTGATTTTATTTGTTGAAAACTAGAGCTAAGGAGGCAGCTAAGTCCAGGAGGCTCAAAGAGACCTTTCAGACCTTATCAGCTCACTGCTGAGTGCTCCCTGCACCTTGATCTGCAGGCAGACACCCTGACTAGCCACAAAATACTAATTGTTTTAAACACACAAAAAAGTCAGTGCACAGGATCCAGCTCCACCATTGTTTAACTGTAGCTATTACAGTTTTTCACACTCCTTCCCACAGGCGTCTAGTTCTGTCCAAAAGCAAGCAACACACCGGAAAAATCAGACTTGCCCCTGGCTTCCACTTATCTGCAGGTATGTAATTCGGGAAGCTGTCGGGTCCATCTCCGATAATGCCATCAGTGCCATGCAAGCAAAGGCACTCTGACAGCAGCCACAACGCGAGATGGCCTGTGTTCACCGGCTGCCTGATCTGCCTCCTTTCCCTGCAAACCCAGCAGCATGAAACATCAAGTTCAGCTTCCCGCTGTGTGTGCCAGGAAGCGGCGCAGCCCAGGGAAGCAGTAACAGAAGTTGAGGGATGTCAAAGAGAACAGGTAATACTGGATGGAGAGGGACTGAGTGCATGCATGCGCATGCACGGATGCCAGCTCCTAATCTGCCTTGGAGGAGAAGCAGCAGGGATGGATGTCCAGGTGTAGCTGTAAGGGATCAGCCCCAAGGAACGTGGGCACAGTTGTATCTCTGCCACTGAATATCCGCATGGCCTTGGGAAAGCCACATGTTACAAGCTACCAAGGTGTTAATGACTGGCCCTGAAGCGAAGTTTTTAAACATGGGTGCGCGGGTGGCAGATCCAAAAGGGAAAAATATCCCAAGAACCTCTTGGTTGGGAGAATAGAGATCACTGTACAAATGGAGGCACTGGGACACAGAGGGTCAAGGGCACATTCAGCAGGAAATCAACAGCAAAGTTTGGGAAAAATCTTTTAATGCAGATGTAGGCACCAATGTGCCTTCTAATCTTTCCTTTATTCTTTCTGTCTGGTAAATCTATGTCTGTACAAGTGGTTGGATTTTTCCCTACCACTGTTCCTGCAAAGAAATCCATGGAAGCAGGGTAAATTTCTCATTTCTAAAAAATGAACCTAAAAACTGGATACTTCAGAGCATCTCAAGTAGCACTCCACATCTAAACTGAGGCAACTGAATCCGGCTATTAGTTGACAGATCCTAGAGAGTCATTCATCTCTCCCCGTAGCAGACACTTAAAGCCTGATGTATTTGCTCATATACAGAAGTCTAAGACACCCCAGGGTCAGGAGGACATCCATGGAGAGACAGCAGGTATGAGAAGGGATGCGAGGGAAACTCCTACCCTTCTAGGGCAGCATCTAGAAGCTGGGTGAACACCCAGGAGGTGGGGAGAAGGTGTTTTAAGAAAATTGGAATGATACAGAGAAGATTAGCATGACCCCTCTGTTTTGATTGGTACTAAATTAAACTGATTTTCCCCAAGCTGAGTCTGTTTTGCCCATGACAGTAATTGCTGAGTGATTTCCCTGTCCTTATCTCGACCCACGAGCTTTTCATTATATTTTCTCTCCCCCTGTCCAGTTGAGAAGGAGAGTGATAGAGCGGCTCTGGTGGGCATCCAGCCAGGGTCAACCCACTACACCAGGTCATCTCAAATGACATGTTTATATGGGGGTAACTGAATCCTGCCTGAGATGTCTACATACTAGGTCTGGCTCTGAACTAGTTAATCTAAACTCCCTTTACAACCAATGAAAATGAAGGGCACCATACGGATATAATCTCATATATATTTCATAAACAGACATCTCATCATAAAGGGGACTGCTGAATTAGATGGCTCCAGGTTCCTTGCTTGGTCTTGGAGAGTTTTCTACAACTCTGCATTAAAGTCCAGTTAACGTGGCTGGACTGCAACTGCACAGCGCTAGTAGGATAGGAACCTGGGGCCTCTGCACCGTGCTCTCTCATGTCCAGTTCTGGATCAGTGACAACCCTCACTGTCGATACATTCACAGGATCTCACTAGGACTAAGGCTTGAATTATACTTGCAGTGGGGTCTTCCATGCGCATCTGCTAGATCAGACAGGGAAGGCTCAGATGGACACCACTTCTGTAGAGTACGGAGCGTCCCTTGTAAACCATGGTGTATTTAGGAGACAGAGTGAGGCATAACGCCTCTCATGTGAGATGCAAGAATAATTTTTTATTTTTTTTTTTTTTACTTCTGACTTGTCCAAAGAACAGATGCAATCAAACAAGTTTTTAAATGAATACTCGTCTGCATACACTATACTCCGGCAAAGAGCACCACAAAACCACAGAACTGGTTTTGTCATCTGCAGGATTGTACAAGCACAGACAGGGAAGACAGAAAATTACTAGAGTTATGCAGGAGGGAAAAAACAAACAAACACGATTTCATAAGGGCCATGTGTTGCTATGCTATGTGGTTCCCTGGTCTGCATTTATTCCAGGATCATACTAAAAGACATCCCCTTTCCTCCTTGCTAGCTTTGAAGAACTGGTCTATGCTTAATGGGCTTATCTACTACTGGTTTTCTCTTCACCACCTTTTCTTAGCTGTTCTCAGTCACTCAGACTGTTTCCCTGTGACTTTACACCAAAGTTGAGCAAAATTATTTCAGCTAGCAGCAAATTTGCCCAACACCACAGTATAAGCATAGGTGAGGTTATTCATGACACCAGGCTGACTTTAGCAAATAGTTTTAATAAAAGAAATAAAATGGGAAGGGAGATTACAGAAATGCTCAAATATTTCCTTTTGCTATTTTCAAAACATTCTTTTAGCTTTCAATTTCAAAATTACATCTTCTTTTGAAAAGTGGTGCATATTTTAAAAATGAATTAGTAAACAATATGAAAACTAAACAAAAGGTGTCATTTGTAGAAGTGAAATGTTTAGATGAATGAAAATGAGTTCAGGAATTTTTTTTTTTTCTTGTTTAAAAGAATCACCAGGACCACAAAATTTATTTTGGGCTAACTCAAAATTCTTTTCCTTGACAATTTTTCAGTAAGACCTCCAAACTGACAAATCTGTTATTGCTGACTTTTAATTATCTGTGGATTGACTATCCAAGATGTGGATTAACTTTGCCAGGAGTGCAGACAAAGTAGCTCTGCCCATACCCACCCTAGAGCTGAATCTCTGGGAGCAGAGGCTGGGAATTTGAGAAGTAATGTCATATACCATCTCCTGCATGTTGGAAAACACACTGCAAAACCACTGACTAACCCAGTATGTGCTCACCTGTGCTTTTCCTTTTTTCATACACCACCCCTTCCTCCTACTCACCTATCCCTATAGATAGCTAAAATTTGACTTCATATGTCTTGACTTTGCATTTTATGAAAAGAGCATCATATTTCAAAGCTCAGTTGAAAACTTCTCTGTCCCCTGTGAGGCAGATCTACTGTCTCTGCCCTGTTTTGTTGTTTGTTTTTTTTTTTTTTTCTTTTCCATTGTGTTAGACAGGTCTGCAAAGTATTTCTGTGATGAGTTTTGACATGCATGGCCATGACTGCTATTTCAAGAAACCTGGTGTAAGCTTCACAGTTCACTTTAGTCCATCCCTGGTCATGCCTTGAAGCTTCTCTTTCTGACTGTGACATGGATGGGGTTTGGGAACAATACAGAAATGCAGATAAGGGGAGATAGAAGGGAACAGTTACCACAACACAGTTACATTTGGACCAACATCACAATAGTCGTAGCTACCTGGGAGAGCTCGCCCTATGTTGGTAGGTGAGACATCAGAAAGGAACACGCCGTCCCCTATAACATTGGGATCAAACACGCTTGGCCGCAGTGGAAAATGTGGCTTCTGAAATCCTTGGTAATTGGTTGGTCTTGGCTGGGTTTCATCCAGAAGCTTCTTGGGAACTGAAAGAGAGCAGTAAGAAGAGTACAGTTATTAGAGTGAGTTATTTCAGCTGGTCAGAATGCAAATTATCACATTATGCTATGGGCTCAGCTGATACTTAATTATACCATGTGCAGACCAAACAGACACTCATTTACCACTATGATGAATGCTCTCCAAATGCCAGCACAGAGACGTTCAATGAGAGAACGCTGGAAACGATAAAGTGGTTAAGATATTGCTTATTTACAATTAAGCTTTGAGACTAGACTAAGGATCAGATTCGGGCATCTTATTTGGACACCCATCTTAGAAACTTAAATGCCTAATAAGGCAAGCTTTGGCCTCAGCCCTAAGCTTCAGAGTACTCCAGCTAGACACCTCTGTTCCTACCATGAGCGCGAGCTGGGCAGGATGCCCCATAACAACGGGGACTAGAGGGTATGCCTGAAACGCTGCCTCTCTCTAGGCATCAAGTTGCTGGCTCAAGAGTGCACATCAGAAGTTGCTGTCCACTCTGGATTCACAAAACCAGCCTCTGGAGGATGCTGCTCATGTGAAATCATAAAGCTTAAATCATCCAGCACAAAAGTAAGAAACCCCATCTGTGATAAACCCTGTCCACCCTGTGAGATCCAAAATACAGTGTTCTCCATTTGGCCTTAGGCTTTAAGTAAGCTGGGAAAGGCCCATTCTCCATTCCCACCATCCTGAGAAGGAAGGTGAAGACTCAGCTAATCCCTACTGCTTTCTGTGTTTTGCCAGCCACAGCGTTAACAATATGCAGGTGAGATAGCTTAATACATGACAGTTTGTCAGGACATCCATGGTCTCTTCTTTGGACAAAGCATGCCTTAGTTAGAAGAGTATTTTCTCCTCCTTGATGTTGCAAGGCCAGCTCTTCAGCTCTACATCCAGGTAAAGAAATCAAAGTCAGCATACACCCACTGAAGGTGAATGCACGCAGTAAATTCACTAATTTGCCCTGTAGGGACAAAGCAGCATGTCATTTACAGAGCTGAACCAGTTCTCTGCCTCAGCCACAGCCAACACCTGAGGCTATCTCAGAGCAAAGTGTGCTTCCATACAAAGAGAAGAAACACATATACAGGCCATTTCGCACAGAAATTAGAGGAACAGAGTGATGAAAGACAAAAATAAAGAAATTAAAATTTCCAGGGCAGAAAGATATATTCCATCAGTGACTGTATACTAATATATACATAAAAGCACAATTTTGTCCCTGCAGACAACAAAGACTTTAGTGTGTTAAAGACACAGACTGTTGAGAACTAGGCACAAGTTTACTAGACCCACAGAAACCCCAAGAGAAGATTTCTGGGATGTTCAGCTCTCCATTCTCCAAGTCTAATGGCAACTGCCTCTCTCGTCCAAAGCAGGCTGCCACCTCCTAGTGCCTCAATTTCCCCACTGCTCCGTTGCCAATCGTGCTATCTCTCATCTCCACTCCTCACAAGGGTGTGAAGAAGCGTAATTAAAAATGCAAAGCACTTTGAGATCCTTGGCACAAGCATGAAGGAGGACTTGGAAAGAGTGCAACCCTGGAACAGAAAGGAAATTCCTGCCTGCCCCCTGCAGCTAATCAGCTACCAAGCTGGAGCATGAGATTTAATCGCGCCCATTAAATTTGCCTGCATAACTACAAATATTACTGGTGGGGGAAGTGATCCAACCACCTTGTTTACATTGTGTTTGACTTACTGTCTTTGCTGAGGCAAAGAAAATTGTAACTGTATTTATTGACTGACCTCCTATATCAGGCTGCCAAGATATCGGCACTGAAGTTCTCGCATTATTAGTAGAGTCATGCTAGGTCAGGAAACAGACATAAAAACACCACAGCTTCTGAATACCAAAAAGCTGGCACAGCAGTTTCTAGTGAAACCTGAATTGGCAACTGTCCTCTGATGGGAAGGCAGCAAGAGAAACACATCTCCCGTTAGGAACTAGACAGAAGCAAGGGGGATACCTGTGACAGACAAATATCAGAAAGTCTGGGGAGGAGGTAGGTAGAAGATAGATCATCCTGCAAACCACACAGTCAGGGAGAATTGCACTTCTGGGTGCCTAATTTAAGCAACCAAAGGGACCTGAGATTCAGTGAGCATAGGGCTCAGCACCCTCCAAAAATAAAGACCCCTTTGGCTGTATCTCACACTAAGGACCTGAAAGGCATTTGAAAGACAGAAGTCAGTTTTCCCTTACACACTTTTCATCCAAACTGCACCCCAATTACCTGTTGATATGCATCCAATGAAGGAAATGAAGCAAAATTAACAGAGAGACAATTTTTTAGCAGATTTTGGCTAGTCTTTCATGTTTCAGACTGACTCTGCTTCCTAAACATCTCCTTTCACCTCCCAGTATTCATAGCCATCTCTAGGGCAGAACACAGGCTGGGTGGAGCTGCATCTTTCTTCAAAAAGTGACACCATTAAACATTTAAGCCAGGTCAGGGAAAGAAACACCACCTTTTCCTAAGCACACCCAGGGAACTGAGCTATGGCTTTTCCACCTTGGTATTTGTGTCATTGCCACTGTGAATGCTACCTGTGGGACTGGGAGAGGAGTCAGGGTAAAGCTAAACATTGCTATGCCAGGCAGCAACTGCTCAACGGCATCTGAGGAAGAGTGGAGATGGAGAAATATTCAGAGGGAAGCATTCATTGAGACTATTTATTGCCACAGCACCTTAATGGAGTAGGGTTGTCCCTTTGGGATGGCTGGGGAAGAAAGATGACTACCAAGTAGGCATTTGGTACCTAAAAAAGCAGGTGGCTATGAAGAGACATTCCCAAAAGCAGGTATGCGCTTAACGTCTGTGATTAGCATGCACTTTCAAAAATCCTATTTTCAAAAATCCTAAGAGGTGCTTGTCTTCATTTCAGCAGCTAAATTGCTGGAAGCAACTTATTGTAACACAGGATGTCTACAGCATATGAACCTTGAGCTTTTCCATTTCACGGAACCATTTTTCTCTGTGGACTCCATAAACATCTTGAGGACATGTGGCAGGTTGACCCTGGCTGGATGCCAGGTGCCCACCAAAGCCGCTCTATCACTTCCCCTCCTAAGATGGACAGGGGAGAGGAAACACAACACAAGGCTCATGGGTCAAGATAAGGACAGGGAGATCACTCAGAAATTACTGTCATAGGCAAAACAGACTCCACTTGGGGGAAAAAAAAAATTAATTTATTACCAATCAAATCAGAGTAGGGTAATGAGAAATAAAAACTGAATCTTAAAAATACCTTCCCCACACCCCTCCATTCTTCCCGGGCTCAACTTCACTCCCAAATTTTCTACCTCCTCCCCCTCAAGCGGTGCAGGGGGACGGGGAATGGGGGTTGCAGTCAGTTCATCACACGCCATCTCTGCTGCTTCTTCCTCCTCAGAGGAGGGCTCCTCACACTCTTGCCCTGCTCCAACATGGGGTCCCTCCCATGGGAGACAGTCCTCCATTAACAACTCCAATGTGAGTTCTTCCCATGGGCTGCAGTTCTTCACGAACTGCTCCAGTGTGGGTCCTTTCCACAGGGTGCAGTCCTTCAGGAACAGACTGCTCCAGCATGGGTCCCCCATGGGGTCACCAGCCCTGCCAGCAAACCTGCTCCAGCATGGGCTCCTCTCTCCATGGGTCCACAGGTCCTGCCAGGAGCCTGCTCCAGTGCAGGATTTCCCACGGGGTTACAGCTTCCTTCAGGCATCCACCTGCTCCAGTGTGGGGTCCTCCATGGGCTGCAGGCGGATATCTGCTCTACCACTGACCTCCATGGGCTGCAGGGGGACAGCCTGCCTCACCATGGTCTTCACCACAGGCTGCCGGGGAATCTCTGCTCTGGTGCCTGGAGCACCTCCTCCTCCTCCTTCTTCGCTGACCGTGGTGTCTGCAGGGTCATTCCTTTCACATATTCTCACTCCTCACTCCAGCTGCAATTGCCTAGGGTTTCCCCCCCGCCTCTCCCTTTCTTAAATATGTTATGACAGAGGCACTACCACCATTACTGATGGGCTCAGCCTTGGCCAGCAGCAGGCTCATCTTGGAGCTGGCTGGCATTGGCTCTATGGGGCATGGGGGAAGCTTCTAGCACCTCTCACAGAAGCCACCCCTGTATTCCCCCTTGCTACCAAACCCTTGCCATGCAAACCCAACACAGAACATTTTGCCAGGAAGGGCATATCTTGGCAAAGAGTAAATAAAGTGATAGCGTGCAGCAAGTCTGTTCTTTTTCTAGTTTATATGATACTAAAGCAATACACAGCTTAGATAGCTTGATTTAGAAAGACAGTAAAATGGAAAGGCATTCTCAAGTGCAAAACACGTCACAATTTCCAGTTAGCTTCTGTGTGGCAGCCAACTCCACAAGAAAGATTAAACATCTGGTTCCTTTGAAATACCTTCCTTAAATTCCCTGGAGAGGAGTGCATCTGACACAAAGCATGGTATGAACTGAAGCAAGGTGTCAAGAAAAGTTATTTACGACTAAAACCACCAGAAAAAAGTACCTGGGATTTTAGTCTTGTCTCAGCATTAAGCACAGAAATTCTGGCAGCAAACGGTTGGCACTTGGCCTGCTCCATTCAATCACACAGAGAAGTTAAAGCATCTCAGTCAGCAGAACAAGTGATATATGTGGACAAGAGGAGAAGAAATAGGACCTTCAATCAAAGCGTTAACACAACTTATAGTCAGGAGCCCTGCACCTTAAAATGCACAAGAGGAATGAGCTAGGATCATCTGAAAGAGAGGAGATGAGTTGCTCTGGGCATCTCTGGGGACCTTCGGTCTCTCAGAGGGTAACAGTCAGCATTGAGATGTGGGTATTTATCCAAATGATAAGATTCTCCAGTAACTTGGGCTGGGCAGCTGAGCAGCACAGGCAGAAGTGTAACTCTGAGAATGGCAAGCCATGCTCTGACACCCACCCTGGGGTCCAACTTGGGCATCACCGCATGGACTCCACAGGAGCCAGGACACAATCTGGAGAGTGAAGCGTCACCATCGCTGCGACACCCCATGAAGGCACCTGCAGAAGGCAGTTCTAGGTGACAAACCTGCAAAGGAGCTCTTGGATCAGCAGGTTCATTCCTCTGCCATTAAAAGCTTTCAAGTCTTTACATCAGTCTCTCTGTGTCTGTTTTAAAAGCAGCCCTGGCTACGAGCTCCCACTGCTCATATGTACAAATCAACATCATGCTAGCAATAATTTATACCAGTTCACAACCCAAGGCCTGCATTACCCATTTGCAATGAATTAATGGTATCAATCCTACAACAGAACCTCACCACCACTGCCTGCCAGCTTCCCCCCTGCAGGAACAGGGGCAAAGGAAAATCAAAGCTGGAGTGTGCTCTCACTGGCAGAGCAGACCCATCAGATTGGGGTACAAGCAACTGGCAGGACAGCGTGAAAAGACGCATGCTGGTGCTGCTGACAGTGTCCTTATTTGTACTTGGTGGAGACTCCTTCTGCTGGCATTTTCACACAAGCACTCTCTTGTGTGGCCAGAAAACCAAGGGCTGATGAAAAGAAAAAGTTACTGTGCCTACAAGCAGCAAAATTCTGAATTACAGTGCTAAGAGACGGAAAAGGCCTGCCAATACCTCACCTCTTTGTTTGTAGAGATCACTTGCCGTGGGTTTTCTACTATTTTGATCTATCTAGTTTTAAACACTCCAGTCCTGGAGGTTTGGCTAATTGTCACAAGAGATTATTTTGCAGAGGAATATTGCTCTTTCTGAGGAATTCTATTTCAATGTGCTGCTGAGTGTTTCAATTTAAGCACATATATTATTCCCCTTAACAAAACATTTGACTGCTAAAGCCCCCAAATTTTACTGATGGAGAACTGGCTCAGGGACCGAGTTTCAAGAGTGTTTAAATATCAAAATGGTTTGTCTAGTCTCACAGAGGGAGTCTGTGCCAAAGAAAGTAAACAAATTCAGGCTCCCTATATTTCAGCCTCACACTCAAATCATCCTTTCTCTTTGCTAATTTGATCATTTGCTGTTTCCTGATGCTTGCTCAGCCCTAAACATGCTTAAAGACTTCCACTCCCAGGACCCAATTATCCCCTGACCTCCATATTCACTGTATATACAGATCAGTCAACGGGAAGGGAGATCAATGAAAGCTCAGTGTTAAAAATATACAGACAGGGAGTTTGTCATTCTCTGGTCCTCTGCTATGTATTCGCTTGTGCATTTCCAGCCCATAAGGTTTATTGTGAAAGCTCAGTATGATTAAAGCAAATCTGCAGGACCTTCAGCAAATCCTCCTGTGAATGCTTGAAGCAGAGTGCAACTTGAACAAAACACGACTCCCTTACTGCTGAAAATTAAAACCAAGCCTTTTATCTGGGCAGGTTGGGGCCAGGAACTGTTGATGCTCAACATACTTTTTAAACAAAACAAACAAAAAAATCCTACTGTGAGTAAATACCCAATATAAACTACTGCAGGTTTTTAGAGGTAGCAGCTCTGAAGGATTTTTGTTTGAGACTTGAAAATGCACAGCATCCAGCCAGAAATAAGATCATTCATATTTCCGAACTATTACAAGAAAGCAATTCTCTAGCACATAGGTAAGGTATATGGCACTCTCAGATTGCCAAATTAAAGTGTTTTATGTGCTGTGAAACCTAAATTCACTAAGCAGTCAGTCAACAATATCTATTAAAATAATGGATTTTCGCTGTGTCAGACCACAAAATATCACAATAAAATTACAGCGCAAGAAGGAAAAGTCCCATACATAAGAAGACTCTATACCTGCTGACAACATTAACACCACTGTGTATCTGGAAACATGGGGGTGCAGATGCTAATTTGATTAAAAAAAGTAAACTGAGGCACAGCCTACCCCCTTGGCTTTTTCCCAAGGGTCTCAGACATGGCCAAGGAGCAAGCTGAAACCTTTTCCTGCTGCCTGTGCCCCTGTTTATCTCAGTGCTGGATGTGTCCTTTTCAATTGACTAAAACCTTGTTTGTACCACATGGCAAGAGGTTTTGCCTCTTCTGGTGATCACATGTGTCATGTCAGGCATCCAAAGTCTACCTTCAATTCCTGACCTGCCACTGGGCATTCCCCTTTCATCTGACAGGGGAGCCATTGCTATTTGGTCAGATATAGGTATAATCACTTGATAAGAGACCATCAGATCCTACAGCAATCAAATGTCTCCATGAGCAGCTAGATGGCCTGGGAATCCCCATGTGAAAGGCTGAGTGCACCAGACATCAGTTCTATGCCTTGTCTGCAAAGCCATATCGTAGCTCTGGGTATCCTATATCATATTTAGAGTGAAAGTACAGTACAGTTTACATAGAAAGTGTAAAGTGTCCCAGGAGAGAGCAGGAGACATGAAAGGACTTTGTACAACAGAACAGTTTGAAAACTGGGATTTGATCAACAGGCTGCCATGTAAAATCTTCACACTTACAACCCCCTCCCCCCCCCCAAAAAA
>VZTL01013549.1:37834-50985 GCA_013400535.1 Scopus umbretta
AACCCCACAAAAACAGAGCAGAGGCTTAATGAACACAAGTGGTCAAGAACTCAGCTTTCCATCTCCTTCAGTCATTTTATAAAGGGAATTTTTCTACCCAGCATCAATGTAGTCTGCAATCCTGAAACTGAATGCAAAACCCAAGAGAAAAAGAGAGCTACTCAGCCTGCTGCAGGCGCGTTTTCCATGCGCAGTGGTTCCAAACCACTGATAACAAGGAAGTGACTCATGCCAATTACAGTAAGTCCACTTCCAAGCACCATGCGGAAATCAAGTGAGACTGTCTGGGAAAACAGCCCTGTCATTACCAAAGCCACCTACACCTCCCCCAGCCCCCAGCCTACACCAGGGCCCTCCTCCCCTGCCCCCCCTTCAGACACTGCCCGAAGCAGAAATCTCTCTCTTCTGTTGATGATTTTTGGGCTGGTGGGAAATGGTACAAGCTTGGATGCCTGACACAACTCATACAAACTTTCAGAGCACTCTGCCAAGACTATTCCTGAGGCAGCCCAGATGCTTTGCCCTTTACTGCATCTTCTGACAGCGGCTAACTACAGAAAGGTTGTGCAATAAGAATATAAATATAACACAGAAAACCTTTTATCTTGTTTGGCCTCCACGGAAAAAGGAGATGTTCATCCTTTTCTTACGCAGCTACAATCAGAGAAGTGACTTCAGAAGTGGAAGAGATTCCAGTCCAGAAACAAAGCCCGTGCAACAAAAATTAGCTCAGACTCACCATTCCTCCCAGTGAAATCTCCTGCAGGTACATGGCTCTGTGATGTGAGGGGCTTTAGGAGATGAAAGTACCATGGTGCACTTCCAACCGAGACTCCACAGGGCAGAGATGGACACAAGCACTGCTCCCTACCAACCTCTCCCCCTCTTGCACAGGGCTGCAGAACACCTTCCCCTGCTTTCTCCTATTTCTGCCTGTCCAGAAATGCAATAATCTTACTGAAAGATCCAGTTCATCTAATTTGGACGCTCAACCCATGCATGCCCTGTAGGTACCTAATGAAGAAGTCCTCCTTAAATAAGCTATGTTCCTAGGCTCCCTGTATTGCTCAAAAGTGAAAGGTGGGTGCCTTTGAAAGCCTCCAGGGGAGATTCTGTCTACTTAAATTTAGGAGCCTAATTAGGGATAATTAATGAATCATGAACCTTTAGACTTATTCTCCTGAGTGTATCTGAGTTAAAATCTTACAAACTGCTTCACATCTTTACTCAGATATTTTTCTTCTATCTTGAACTTTTCAAATCAGGATTTGAAGCTACAAACACCTTAATTTCTATCCAATGATGCATGTGCTTGATCTATCCACAGGCAGTTTTCCTCCTGCTTTCATAGCCATGAAAGTCAGTTGTTCTTCTTTCATCATCTTAAATGTAATAACAGAATACGAAGCATCTATTGCCAGCAACTCATAAATCTCCTGCTTGATGTGGCTTCTGGTCTCCAAAGGGCACAGTGGAAAGCATCGCATGCACCAGTCTGCTCCCTACATGTTCTATTTGGAAAGAAAAATGGATCAAAAGGAAGAACGCCTTGTAAGAGATACCTGCAGATATGAAGAGTTACTTTCATCTGGTAGATTTCTGCCTGCTCCCAAAGTCAGAAGAGTTCTGCATTTTCAGAAGATAACGCATCTTTAGGAGGATGAGACTCAAGCTGAGGCTTGTCCAAATTCCAGCATGCTCAACTACACTCACCCCCACCATGGGACCTTCTGCCAGCCGGAGCTGTAGGACCTCTCTAGCAATCCAGCCGCATCTAATCTCCACCAGGCCCAGAGAAGGCTATGACAGTAACTTTATACACCTGAGCAGCAGTAGTATATTTTAGGGAATTGAGATGGGTCTGGATCAAGCCATTAATGTCAGCTCCAGGTTCTACTGCTAGAAGCATGGGTAACTATGATCAGCAAGGTCACTGCAGGAACAGAAACCTGACTCAGCACTCACAGAGTGAGTTCAACCCTGCTGAATTAAGCAATTTTCCCTTTACTTACATGCTGAGCATGATCAGAATCTGATCTTTCAGTTATGTAGCCTCAATTCCAGAAATGGCAGCACGCAGGGGAGAAATAAACTCTAATAATTAGGAGGGTGCCAAGCAGGGACTGACAGCACCTGGGAGAAGCTGACAGCCTCCCAGACTAGGAAGGCTACAGCAGGAGAGTCTAAGGGTCAATTCTGGGTTTCTTCTTTTTTTGCAGCACACAAGGATGCCTGAATCTGGGGCCTGGGTCCTTTATCAGTGAAGATGAAGACACAATATAGAGGATGGCATAAAAAGGAGAATAAGATTAATAAGGAAGTCAGACTCATTCTTCTGATCTTCCCTATTCCCCCTGTTTGGACTACATCTTTCACAGACTTGCATTGGTACTTTGCAAACCAGCCCATTCATGTATGGGTTTCTTAGGCATTATAGAGAATACTAGTGTGTTGGTCTCTTCACAGGAGACTTTTATTACAGGCTGTAATTCTGTGCAATGTTCTGAGTATATCCACTCCACTTTGGATCAAAGAAGAGTCATGCTAAATTTAGATTTTGATACAATTCCTATTTTTTATCATCGTGTTCAGTCATTTTAATCAAACATTTAACAATGCAAGAAAGACTTTGCTATTTTAAATTGCTTTTATGGTATGGAGCTGTTGTCCTTGACTTTTTTAGGCTATAGAGCTTGGCAGAAAGTATTTTGTGCAGCTTATCTATTTTTCAGGAAAATATGTGACACAATATGTGGCTCCCAGGAGGATGCTGACGGAGCAGTAAGCATTGTGTGTTCAAGTGTGGCTGATCTGGAGCCAGGGCATTGCTCATGTGAAGAGCTTCTTGCCAGCAAGGGAGGAGAGTCTCTGTGCTCAGGGTGCCAACACATACCCAAGCGGTTGCAGCTCTGCAATTTACCAGGCACCAGCTAAATCACAGCAACCAGTTCTGTAAAACCTGGGGCAAAAGCTAGTCCCTTAAATTTCAGTGAAATTATACAAGCACTGTCAGTGAAAGAGGACCTTGGAGGTCTTTGCTATTACATATCCAGAGGCAGTGCCTGGGTGAGTATTACGTGTCACTGTAAGACAATTGAATGATAGTCAAGGCAAGGATATCCAAGATAAAGTGAGGAGAAAGGGATGGAGTAAAGGTCCAGAGGACCTGAAACAGCCTGGAGCTAATGGAAAGCCTCCACCAGGGACAGGAGAGGGATGTCAGGGAAGCAGGAGCCCAGGCAGGAAAGGAAGGTACCAGGGGTAGTAAGAACATCCACAGCTACACTGCACTGCCCAAATATTTGAATGAAGAGAAAGGAGCCTCATGCTTCAGCATCTGAGCCAACAACTAGCATGATATGATCCAACCATTATATTCCAAGAGTTAGGAGAGTTAGGAATATAATTTCTCCCCTGAGACTACTGACCAAGATGGACATTTAGGGGATTTCCTGTGCCCATCTCTGAAGCAATGTCATCCATCCCATAGCCCACAGACCACTGGTGATCTGTAAGGCATCAGAAAAGTGATCCAGAAAAAAAACTAATTCAAAGAAAAAACAAAATCAGCATATCCCTGGATGTTCCCCCATGGTTTGTCTCAGTGTCTGCTAGCAGGCACAGCCAGGAGATGCTTCCTGTCTGCTCTTCTTGTCAAATTAAAAATGTTTGTAATTACAGCAGTAAAAATATGCTCTGTAAAAAAAATATTTTCTTTTTATCTAAGTGCTACTTATCCAACAGTGCATACTAGTTCTTTATCAGATCATCAGCTTTTCCTCTCAGTAATCAAACAGCAGAGAACTAGACAAGGGGCTAGATTTTTTTTCCAAAAAGATAGCGGTGCCTTGATAAGACGGGTTGAGAAATGTCATCAGAAAGCAGATGGTAACCTCTGCCATTAAAGGCAATGACTTTGTGTGGTCACATACTTGACTTAGTGTGGCAGTTCCCAGGAGCCCAGGAAATGCCCAAGCTGGAAACCCTGCACAAGAAAAGGTTATCACTAGCTTTGGAATAAAGACTAGAAGTGAACAAAACCGTAAAAGCTAACTACAATGTTAAATGAACTTCAGTTATATACAGATGAATGCAGATTACTATTTACTGAACAAAAATGCAATTTATTTTGATGCAGGGATCATTGGCTCCTGTTGTTCAGGATTTGGCTTATATGAGAAGCCAGGCTACATTAACTTGAAATCCAAGGATCTATGAATAAAGTGGCAAAACTGTTTTCAATATAAATCCTTCTATTCACATGGTCATAACCTGTGAGACATCCTCCTTTGGGGCTGAGACTTCCTGAGCCCAGTGGAAAGTTTGAGGAAAAACCCTACAGATGTTTTTGAATTATGAGTATTAAGCCTCCCCTATTTTTTTAAAGAAGTACATTTAACTGGCAGAACCTCTCTAACACACAGCATCAGCCTTAAATTATCTCGCTTGTAGACTTCGAAAAGTTCTTTGCATGGTTTATGTTTTTGGTTGTTAGGGTTTTTTTTCTGGTAAAAAAAAAAGAAAAAACACGTAGCATGCATCATCTTGCTTCCATGCATATCCTGAGGGAGCAGTAAGGATGGCAAGCTCAAATTGCAATTGCTACTGCAAGTAACTGCCAGTTTTGTGGAACAGCAAATTATAGTCACTTCCCTGATGCCACATAAAAGCAGATACACACCATGGAAAACAATGCCAGGGTTTTGGTTTAGCCCAGCAAGGACGTTACTGAGCACTTACCCTATGCTCTTATGCAACCTGCCCTGCAGCTACTTCCACCAGTGCAGTCTGGGAGCACAGGGAAAAAACTGTGGGAATATGCAGTGCTGGATGCTTGTGGCAGCTTTCCAGTCCTGAATAATGATTTCTTTACAAGAACATGAGTTTTCTAAAGCTAAATATTTGTTTCCATTAGGCTTCATGAAATGTTCAGCAAGGACAATGTTTCATGCACACTAGTCTGCTCTTTTCCACCCTTCACATATGTAATTAAGATTCATTTACTAGTATGTCTCTATCTGAAATGATACCTGGATTCACACCACCTAATTGAAGGCACTTTACTGAGATGAGAGGTGGCTAATCCATCCCGCCATCAATTATACAGATAGGCTGACTAATCTCTCAGTTTAACCACTTCAGTTAAATACCTGCATTAGTGCAAGGCTTTGCAAGGCTGAGCTGCAAGTATGCAAGTTACATATACATTGGTGTAGGACATTGTTGGGCAAAAGACTTATCTCATTCATTCCAATGTTAACAGGGCTAAACAATCCTGAATCAAATCCTACCCACCAATTAGAGCAGAAATTATTCCAGGACTACTCGGAATTCCCTTGAAACCTCTCTGACAGACTAGCAGGTCTCTGACACAGCCCAGCTACTGATAAAATGCTTGATTCACTGGAAAGTCTTCACCACGTTGCCACCCCAGCCAAGCCCCAGGTCAGTCATTCTGGGAAGGTCAGCAAGGCTCCCTTTCTGGTGGCCTTTACCAAGCATGGTCCAGTTTCTGTCTGTTTGGGTAGCAAGGCCCACGAACTGCCATCTTTCCTACTTCGCCTTTCAAAATGACTGAATTCAATCAGTTAAAAAGTGTAAACGGAGATGCATCTTAATCGGCCATGTGTTTAAAACTGTTTCTTATTATTTATTCCCTAGCAAATGCAGATTTCACAGCCAAGGAACCCACTTCATGCTGTAGCACCTCTATTTTTAGGCTTTCTTTTTAGGACTTTCAGGAAAAAAAAAAAATAGGACTTTAACACATACTTTTGCTGCTAGTAACTTGAACCCAGTGCAGATCCTTTGTCTGGCATGTACCCAATTTAAGTTGCCACTTCTTTCAACTGGAATATAATGCTCTGTACCACAGTATTTGTTCCCTCTACTGGATATCTTGAGTCCATCTGATATCTTATCATCAGATGAAAGGATTCATCCAACACAAAGAGGCTATGAACATCTTTTGAACAAGTAAACCTTTAACAAACAAATTCCCAGGACGTGGTGTAGACAGGGATGGTTTACAAGACCCTGTAAACAGCAAAGAAACTCATAAATACAGTCCTTCAAAGTATTTCTGTCCCATGCTGGGCTGACCCCTGTTCATACCAGTGGAGAGACTGCCCATCTTTGTAAAGACACAGGCTGTAGAATTCACTCGGCTCACAAATAAAAGTGGCTGTTCGTCCAAAGGAAAATGAATCCTTATCAATGCAACTGCACAGGATAAAATCTACCTCACAACCTGCTTCGGTTATAGTGACAAGATGTTATTAACTGCAGTTCCAATAACTCTCCACATTACTTAAAATCTGAAATAATCCACCTTAATTACCTTAACTCTAATAGCGGCATGGGATCATTACAGTTAGAGGAGAAAACTCGTTGTTAACTTGTTGACTGCCAGATGCAGACTACTGATAGGAAATATATCAGATATTAAAGTATTAAAACTGACCTCAGCCTGGCAGGAGAGGGCTGTGATTCATGCCCATGACTCCTAGGCACGGTGGGAGTACAAATAAATAATTGAACAAAGATCAAAGCATTAGCTGTTTCAGTGGAATAAGGCAGGAGATTGATCTCTCATTTCACTCTCAGGTAACCCTCCTTCCTCACTTTCTCCCAGTTCAGCAGGAACTTCAGCAAGTCCAACGTAGCAATCTGTTACATCGCTACCTTGTTTACAACTCTACCATCCTGTTAAAATTATTGTTACAGTGGAGGATGAGAACTGGCCCACTAGTCTGCTTAGTCAAAGCTTTGAGTTGCTTCAGACTTTTCTCTGTGAAAAATGAAGAAACTATCTGAAAAATCTGTATTTAAAGAATACCTTGCATGAAAGCTATTTTCTTCATCCCTGAGCAAATAATTCACTTCCAGTTATGTCCCAGGTAATGGAAAGTCCATGACAAATAGAGTTCAAAGTAAGGCACATTGTGAAAGAGGCACACTCTAATTAAAAAGGCAGTATGTAGAAGAAATGCCATCATTGTGCTTGTAGAACAGTCAGTGCAAAGAGCTGCCTGCACAACTTCCCAAGAGACATACAGGCTTTGGAGGCATCTAAGCAGAGATCTGCAGCCAAGTTTCACAGGGCTGGAAATCAAAAACTATCATAAGTCTAGTCTCCATATAGCGGGCTGATAAAAGGAGTGAAATGGTTGAATAATGACATTATTCAACCTCAGGCATCTAATGAAACATATGAGTGGTAACTCTGATATATCACCCATACAGAGCTTCCCAGACTCTTTCAAGGGGGATCACAGCAGTTTGCAAAACAGGGTCTTGCACCAGTCCTCACACAGCTTGTACCACCCTGTAAATCTACTGTCACAGGACTGAAAGGACAGAGGTGAGATGAATGGTCAGATTGGCTCTTCCTGGCCTCGGAGGCTGAGACCCAGCCTGCCTGCTTCCCTGTGGGCCAAGCAGGCAATGAAGAGGTTGGTGCTGCTTGCTGTGCACAAAGACGATGTCTACCCTCAGATTTTGTATTTCCGCTGATCATCTGCAGAGGCAGAACAGATTCTTATTCCCCAGTAGGGGCCTGATGTCATCTGAGGATGTTTTTTGTTTACCTTTTTCTGAAAGGTCAGAGACTAAATAAACAATATCCACAGCTATCTGCAGGCGACAAGCACCTGGCCATAGAGGAAGAGGGGGGCTGTGATCTGGAAAGAAACCTGCACGTAGGAGGGATGACCCTAGCCTCATCAGCAGACCCTAACTTTCATACAAAGGATGCCTGAAGTGATGAGGCAACCTGGGAAGGGTTTGTGTGTGGTCCTTCCAGTGTTCTGTTTAGACCCGTTAAGATTTTGTGATAAAATAAAGATTATCTGATCTTTGGAACCATTACAAAGACACAAGGAACATTAGCCTCTACTCTTACACACCCTGGAAGAAGTAAACTGTTGTTGCTGTGATGCAGTGAAATGGAACACAACATTCACCTGGTACGGTCTGACAGCATTCATGCCTGACAATTCTCTTAGCATTCAAAGCAGGGTGGCTCCATCCAAAATGTCTGCTGGGAAGAGCATGTGGCCCATGCTAACTTCTAAGCCATGTCAGGACCATGCAACTCCAAATATCGTTTCTGCAGCTTAGCAGGATGGTCCATTGACTTCCAGTGTCAGGAGCTCCTGGGCTTTGGCACTGTTTTGTTCATCAGTACAGACATACTCAGCTAAGTCCAGAGGTCAAACGCAGAAGACTAAGCAGCTGTCCTAGCTTTGGAGGTCAGCACTGCTCCTCAGGGCTCAAAGCATCTGGGACATGAAATCACAGGTCTGTAGCAGCACAACAGACATAGAACCCAATGACCTGGAGATGTGTCAGGCCAAGAAAAGAGCTGGAGCTGCTGCCTGTCCACAGCAAAGGAAGCTGGGATAGCCCTGCGGGACGGTACCCAGGCACAGGGCCGTGACACGTATTCAGCTCAGGGATGTTATCAGCTATGTGTTATACAAATGGACAGCCCTTTAGAAACACCAAATGCTGAAATGCTCCACGGGGAAAGAAGTCAGCTGAAAAAATTCACCTGGCCTCGTCTGAACTGTCCCTGCACACGTGTTCCAGCCATGTCTGTAAAGAAAAACTGATTTATACAGAGGTACCTGCCTCCAACAGACCATCTGTGCTGCACCATCTGCCCTTGTGGAGCAGCGCACCTCCCCTTGACGTGTCAGAGCTACACGGACAGCAGCACTCAGCCTCCACCAAGAATGAAAAGAGACTGAACTCAGCAGGCCTTAGCTGGACACTCTTATCAAACTACTTTATTAGCACAGCATAGAACTGCTGCTACCTAGAAACAGGAAGGAAACATATTACCATATCTTTCCTTAATGCTCCTCCTTTCCTTTTAAACACAAAGAACAAAAAGGTCGTGTTAGAGAGTCCAGCAATCTCATGTGATTGTAAAAGGATATTATACTGGGCACCTCATCCATCAAAGAGACCATCAGGGTTTAAGGGAGAGATGGTGGGATAAAATAGTCTCCTGGGCCAAATTCAAGCCATAAATGTTGCTCCTTTTTATGTCAAAGGGAAGTCTTTGACTTTTAATCTTTCCATATTTCAATTAAATGATGCAAATGACAGAGAGCTAAAATGGATGATAGATGCACAGCTAACCTCCCCCATGTTCTTGGGTTCTTAAGATTTCTCCTTCAAATACCATTGCGACCACTCTGTAAAATTACAGCGGAACTTATTCTTAAGCCATGCTTGTATCAATCATTTGATTTAAAGAGCAATCCAAAGACTGTTTCCCATCGGTGCTTTCCTCCAGTCATGGCTGTGCTAGAACCAACTGCAGAGGTAAAGATAACTTCCTATGGGGAAACTCTCATCCCCTATCCATTCCCACCTAGGCAAGACTTTACAGCCACATTTGTACATAATTAATGATGATTGCCTTTTTGCAAGAATGTGTTGTTATAGTCTGATGTTAAAACTCCTTTTCCCTCTCAATCTGACTGACTAAAAACAAAAGTCCAGGTTCTGATGGAGGTCCCTCAGACAAATACCTCCAACTGTTTAAAGAAGAACATCTCTTACAGACATGTTTTGCATTTATTCATCTTCTTGTTCTTCTGTTGGTATTTATCAAGGTTTTTCTAGCAAGGGAAGACCCTGATTGCACTACCAGGAAAACCACCAGAAATAGTCCTAGAAGAATAAGTCCACGTCAGTGTTCAGCATGCAAGCTGATCACCCACAGATGGGACACACTGCATCTCCCCACTTCCACAACAGCCAGGGATTTACGAGCACTCTAGCTCTCTTGAGACAGAAACCTTCCAGCCAACCTAAATACAGGTATTTCCCTTCCCTGGGTGACAAGCTTACCAGAGCTGTGCTCCCAGGTCCGGCTCCAACTCTAGAGAGCAATGATAGAAATAATTATTAATGAAAGTCTTGCCCCGAGTCACCTTGACATAGAGTTCGATAGGAGGTCTTACACTGGCTTCTGTTAATGCTGGCACATGCACACAGATGGACGCAAGCCACCATGAAAGATGGACTGTCAGGAGGGGTTAAAAGCTGTCTGTGCAACTAGTCCTGAACCCAGCCTTCTTCTACCTCCTTTGTTCTGTGTTCCAGTTTTAACACTAATAGCAGCAAAGAGCTGCAAAAATGCTGCCATTAAATGTGGGGTTTAGTCAAAGTACTCATAATTATCTGATTAAGAGCCATTTTATTTTTACAAATATAGAGAAAATTCAAAACAGTTGTGGCCTTCTGCATGCACAGTGTGGAAGTAACTGCTGTGGAATTTGAACAGAGTTCAAGGTTCAAGAGCTGAGGTTTCTGAATGCTAGGCCAGCATGAGCCAGACCATGTCTTGGCCTCTTGAGAGGAATGTTTGGACGCAGAAATTGTTCTTTTCCCTGAGTGGACACAACCAGTCAGCCGACCATATAACAGATATCAACAGATTGGGATTCAAGCACTGCACAGATGTCAGTCAAAAATTATGCAGAAAAGGCAAAAGATGATGTCCGAGTGATGAATTATGTGAAACGAATGTGCTACCCTTGTTCCAGCAGTCAGCAGGAAAAGGCATAACTACAAACAACACTAATGGGAAGACTTGTTGGTTGTCACAGTTTACATGACAAAGACATAATGAATGATACCTCTACCCTGGGATGGCAAGACTCTCATATCCAGAGATGGTCCTTCCAAAATAAGCTCATGACAGGCAGGTGATGTGTGCAGGAAGTTTACATGGCTGAGCCTGTGTCGTTTCTGCAGATAACCAGAGCACATCCACCCCAGGCTACAGGACTGTCAGCTCCACCACCCTCATCAGTCCCCACTTGTAAGCCAAATGCTGAAGGCAAAAAACCATTTAGAGACCGGTCCTATGCGTCTGCCTGCAACAGAACTGAAGAGTATAACAGAGATCATAAAAAAAAAAAGTAAATTTGATTTGCATATTAGATCCAAACATTCCAGTGCCATACAAGCATTACCATTAAATCGGATTGAATGAAAGCAATCCTTTGTCAAGGAGAAAACATTTCCTTTTAAAGTCTTCAAACAGCCTTGGTCCATAGCTGACAGTTACCATCTGTTTCTCCTCAAAAATGAACCAACCAAAATGTTTCCCAAGCAGCACAGTACATTAAGTACACAGACACATTCAGTCCAGCCACCAGACCTTAGGGGTGCACTGAGCTCACACCACAAGCAGTACCAGCTATCAGAGCAAACACAACACAAGGGGAGATGGGGTTAGAGCTGTCACCCAGCCTGTCTGGGTGCTCTAAACTGAGTGGCTTGATATCTGGTCAAAGCCCCGGCTGCACTACAGGGAGCTTTCATCGTGAATTTAGAAGAAGGTTTGAACACCAGATTTCTAGTGTGAGTCACTAATTGCTGCATCAGTACAGGCTTCACCTGGGTGACGTGCCTTCCCCCCAGGATGGAACTCCGAAGCTTCCTACAGAGCTCAGCTATGTGCTCCTCCCAGCTCTGAGCTCCCTGCTCTGCTGGTGCTGCTGCTGTAGGTCCACGAGCTACACTTCTCCCTGCAAACTAAAGAGGCCCAGGGCATTGGTCCAAGCACTAGCAAATGATTATTTTTACTCTTTAAATGTTCATATAGTCCTCAACAGAAAGTTGGCCCATGTCAGCTAGCGTTCTTCGCAGTCATGGCTGGCCATAGCCTGGATCGTTGCCCTCAGGCAGTTGGGATATGTGCCACTGCCCTGTTTTGAAGAAAAAACATCTGGCTAGATGCAAGTCCTGCTGTGCCACTCACCCGCAAGACCAGAGAGGCTTTGGCATGTTTTATTTTGCAGTACAGGTGCAGCCCCTGTGCTCTGAGCAGTGCCCTTTCATCACCGTTCATTAACACCTAACTCAAGAAGTTTTGGTAAAGAGTAAGACCCCCAGTGCACATGCTCATACCTTCCCATTTGCACAAGAGAGAGCAAGCCAGAATCTGAGATGATTTAAATTGTCCTGAGAAATCTGTCTGAGAGTCCTGTGCTGTAGGGTAAAGCCAACTGAAAAGCAAGGCTTTCCACTCCACACTCTGCGTACACAGCCAAAAGTCGCATGTGGGTAGCATCACCAAAGGCCAAACCCCTTCTCCTGTCCCGCCTCAAGTTCTGTGTGAAAACAAACGACTGCCTTCACAGTTGGAAAACTCATGTTTCAAGGCAGAGTTTTGTGCTTCAGCAAAAAACATCCCAAAGCGAAAGAGCAGTGTTAGCTTCTGGCACTGCTGAAGAGAAGCCCAAGGAGAGATCTACTGGCAAATAGTCAGAGGAGAACCACAGCAAATCCTGGCCCTATGAACAACACACCATGTGGTTTTAGGCAAGTCAGTAGATCAGCCTGAGGTAAGTGCAAAATAAAGTTGAGTGTCACAGAGTAATAGGGCTGAAAATTACTTTGCAGGGTCATCTAGTCTACCCTTCTGGTCCTGTAGCAGGATCCAATCTAGCTTGCTTTTAAAGACCCCCGATGATGTAGACCCCACAATTATCATTCAGATTCTTCCAGAACATCCCTCTTTTCACCACTATGATATTTTTTTTGAATATAGAACTCAAATTTCCTTTGATACTATTTATATTCTTAGCCTCTCCAGCAATGCAGTTAAGAATAGGCAGTCCTCCCCATCTCTGCCACAGCCTTTTATGTATCTGAAAACTACTAACCTACTCTCTTCCCAGACTTTTCTTTTTAGGCTAAACGATGTCAAATTAGCATTCATATTACAATTGTACCCAAAGGCAAAAACAAGGCTGAGGTCCTCCATGGAAATACACAAATGCAGTTTAACAGTGTCCCTGCTCCAAAATGCTTATAATCATCACAGAAAGGAAAGGGGAAATTAAAGTAAAGTGGTAAAAGAAAGAGATTATTCCTGTTTTAAAGGTAGGAACTTGGTTCAGATAGACGCAGGTTTAGTCTTTTCAGGAACTCCCACATCTGCAAAGGAGTTTACAGAGGGCTTAGTACCTAACAAAAGTATTGCATTTGAAACTGTGGTTATTACTGCTTCTACTGAGCTGCTAGGTAAGCTATTTTGAAATACAACCTGAAGATGTATAAATGTTTGTGACAGAGATGGGAAATACAAACCAGATCCTCCAAGTCCCCCTCCAAAGCCC
>VZTL01013551.1:0-13580 GCA_013400535.1 Scopus umbretta
TTAGATTTCAAAAATAAAACCTATTTTTAATCAATTACCATTGCTCAGTAAAAGATGTCCTACCCTTCTAAAAATGTAAAACTGATTCAAAGGCTGAGATTATATTATTCCATTCTTTTTTACAAAAGACTGGCATTCATAATTTGAACTTCAGCATCTCTTGGATACTTGCATAGAAATTAATTGCACTGAAACTTCAGCCAAATCATGATGCCCATACTCGCACTTCTAACACTGGGCGAAAGGACAGAAATTGCTGAAAGGACATTCTCAGCTTTTAGTTTTTCCCTTTAATTCCTGTGGTGCTTTCCCTTCACAAGACAAGAGATGTGAACAGAAACTGTTCATGCAGTATGACTGGAAAGAAATTTCAATTACAAGTGTAATCCATGTTTATTTGCCAAGATTTAGGAAGAATTTTTTTTCTTTTTTTTTTTATTTAAAAGAACTGCAGACCTGACTGCAGGAAACACTCCAATATTCCAATAAAAGGGGACATTCAACAGACAAAACTTCAGCACCACTGGTTTATCAGAACCAATTTAATTTTGGCCACAGTTTAAGGTTTAAAATTCAACTTAAAAACCACACAGAAACAACAATTCTAGAATGACTATGTGAAACTTTAACAGGCACTTTAAGAAATTCAAGAATAAGAAACAATACCTTCATTCCTTCTTCCCAGCTAATCCAGAGGTCACCTCGAGTCAAAAAGCATGCTACAGCATGCCGGGCTAAATGGTGAATCCAACCTTCTTGACGAAGCTGCGTCATAATTGCATCAATCCAAGGAAAACCTGTCCTGCCTTCTGCCCACTTGGCCAAAGCCTCAGGATTCTTATCCCATGGAATTTGAACACAGATAGGATTCCCCTCCATTTTATCAAACCGTGGATTATTAGTTGCCGCTGTGTAGAAAAACTCACGCCATAACAGTTGGCCATAGAGGGATAGGGGAGGGGAGCTGTTCTTTTTTACCTGAAGATCATCATTAAAGGAAAACATTTTATTAGAAGAAGTAGGGAAAAATCATGGCATCTGAGAATGCATAGCTGACTATGTAGAAATCATACCTTTTTGTACAGATCCGTTAACTTGAAATAAAAGAGACGACAGGACAAACAGCCAAAGCGCAGGTAGGGACTAAGCCCTGTAGGGCTTGCCAGAAGGGAATTTGCATTCATTCGTGGTCTTTCAAAGTTTGCTACCCAAGCCTTAAAAGAAAAACCAAACAAAACAGAAACCACACAGCAATATCAGACTACAGACTACACAGCAACTTGTAAACACAAAGGAAGAAATCATGCACTGTCTACAACTGAATCCAGACACTGGACAGATGATCGCATTACCTACGGTATCTAAGGGTTCCTCTTGAATCAGCAGAATCTCTAGAAGGCAATTCATCTCAATGCAGAAGGCATGAACTGTCTTCCAGAACTACCCCTTTATTTTAAATACAGAGGAAACCTAGACAACTAGCAATACGTTAACTTCTAGAGAAATTCCCCGTCAAAGTTATAAAATGTATGTTTCAAGTAAAATCACCTCCAAAGAAAAAATAATTAATTTTTTTTGAGTAGAAAATAGTATAACAGACTTTGTCTTAAATTCAAATTAGAAGACAACCTGCTATCATCTTTTAAAGCTAAGAAAGTGCAACTTGATTTATATCATTTTATCTAGGCCTTGAGTTCAAGTTTGTGGTTTTGATTTTGTTAAAATGACTTGCTCAATTCCTTTTACATTCCATTGCAAAGAGCAACTATGGTTCCGAGATATGTCACACTTGAAACATACCTTGCGTTCTAAATGTCTTTCCAATCGTGTGAGCGCTTCTGTTTCTCCCCCTGGCCATACTGCAGAAGGCAGACCATCTGTGTCAAAACCTGAAAAACAAATTGAAACAAGGAAATTCCTCGTTTGCTTATACTGTTGGGCAACAAACTTCTGGTATATTGACACTTGACTATGCTTTTTATTGTGCCTTGAGAATAACTCTAAAATGGACACATGGCAAAGCACAAGTTTTAAAACAGTATGCAACCAAGTCTCATCAAAGCACATTCAATACCTTTAACTTGCAGAAAAATACAACTTTTACTTTCACATTTACATTAATTTAAGTTACAAGTTTTACATGCTAAATAGTCTTACTTCCATTCCACTTCTGTTGTTTGCACAAAGTGACCTTTCTATCGTTTTTCAAATTATTTTCAAGTTCTCAGCTCTGTAATACGTGGGCTATCCCAAAACCACAACGTGGTTTTTTTTTTTTAAATTACTAAAAAGCAACAATTGCTACTCTAATTTATAGAACGTCTACAAACTTTTTCCATCAAGGTCAAAGCACGAGTGCTATCTTCAGAACATTCCTAGGTTTCGTTGACCTTGGTTTAAACAACATACAGGGATTACTGTCAATTTGATGATAAACACGTACTTTAGCTGCAAAAGAAAGAAGGTGGTAAGACTTCTTCCACATCCCCACACCTCCCCCAAGATTGTTCACCAGGTGCATGAGATAACATGCCGGCCTATAGTTTAACCACTGTATAGTAAGATCTTCGCAAAAGGCTTTAGAAGAAAAGTCTGTTGTATTAGAGTTCAAACGGACTAAACAGAGCAGCCAGAGCTTAGCCAAAACCTGTCCAGACCCTTTTGTTAGAATTTGGAGGTCATACCACGTTTGCTTGTATTTCGCAGTGGGAGGGGAGGGGGAATGGGAAAGAGAGGGGAGGATTCACAGGACAACAACTTGATACCATTTCTTAAAATTAAATTTACAGAAATTTACAGACTTTTTTTTTTTTTTTTAAGCTTCTAAAATAATTATTTGCTTATTATCTTTTTTGGGTATTGCAAGACAAGAGTTTTTTTAATTAACTTGTAAAATGACAGATAATGACCTGAAGCACAAAGCTACCAAATGCATTTAATACAAAATGAAGTATCAAAAAACATTAGTAGCTTAATGATCATTTGGTACCATGGGAAAATGGCTATGCTGTATTACAAGATGCCAAACAGTGCTTAGCGTAGTTTGATCTATCTGACCTCCCATTTAAAAGAAAACATCTAAAATTTACAGACATGACTATCCTTTTTTGTTCCTTTCGTATGTCATAATTGGCATCAGTTTAACAATTAACCATACATAGAACCTCTCTCATGGTTATTTTAAGTATTATGCTTTTAGTGACAGATTACATCTTACTGTTTCACAATGTCAAAGCAATTGTAGAACATACCTAGCTCTTCAAGTGATGGGACACCGTATTTCTCGTCATGGTCATCAGAAACTGGAGTAGTACATTTTTCCATTACTTCTGGAGTTATAGTCTCCACTGGCATCTCCAGTGGTTCCATTCTACTAATTAGGGTCTGGAATCGCTTATAAGTAAGAGGAGGCTGTCCTCCATTTAATTCTATTATTCTGGATTGATTAAAAAAAAGGAAAAAGGAAAAGTATGTCAGAGAAGAGTATATAGCAATTTAAAAAATGAAATATACGCATTTATACACACACAGAAATATCTTCTTGCCTGACTCTAGCATGTTATATAAAAATCACAGATATACATGGTAATCCAGACAATTTCAACTTTAATTTTATCATCCTTTTATCCCCACTAGGGAGACATATAAATTAACTATAACCAAGTCAATTATTCTTCATTCCTGGGTTGGGGAAAGTCCCTCAAGAACAAGGAAGTAAGGAATATGGACAACTCAAAGGAAAATAAAATACAGATCAGCAAAGCAGATGAGAGACCACAGATACATAAAGATAAATCCAAGTCACCTACAAGACTATGCCACTTACATTAAAAAACCCTATTTTTCTAATATTGAAAGCAGTAGTCAATATTACAACTGTCTTAATATGGGGAAAAAATAAGGTGCAGTTTATACACAATGACTGTTGTAAAAACACAGAGTTTCCATATTTTGTACTGTCACCTTAAATATATCTAAAATCTCAGAAACAGGAAAACTTCAAAGAAATAATTTACACAGTGGTAGATGGAACCAACTGTTCATTTTGGGGGGGTGCTTGGATGGGGATGGAAGAAAATAAATTTTCAATTTAGCATTAAAAAAACCAATCAGGTACTGGTTTCAAACCAGTAAATAATTCCCTTTCCCTTTCCTCCCGTATGTCTAGCTGCCTCTCATACATTGGCTTGTAACAGAATAAAACGGGCATCTACCACAATAAATTACTCAATGTTAAGAGAAGCCAAGTCATACTTTTGACTAGTTTATGGATTATGTTTCTATAATAGGGAGCTAATACTAATCCATTTAAATAGATCAGTGGAAAAATATAAACAAGATATTAAGTAAGGCGACACAGGGATATCAAACAATCCCCTATTACTTATTGGATACACAACTGATAGGAAACAGTTCTTGAAAAATAACGGACTTCTGGCTAACTTGTGTACAGCAAGTGAAATAAGGACACAGTGATCTAATAGAACTACTACAGATCTTACTTGGGAGAAGTTACAGGCATGTTTGAGTAACATCATTATAAAAGACAGATAATTAACAGGACCATTATTTTCAAAAGAACCCCGAATTGAAATTGTATTTCAGATACAGTTTTGCACCATTTTTTTTTTTGAGTTGTGAAGTTCTACTCACTGTGTAGTAAAATTTGGGTGGATGGATAAGAGAAAAACATAAAACAAATTTGTAGTCTTCCTAACTAAAGTGCTCTGTGTAGAAAGTAGCACACAATATCTAACCAAATACTCCATAAAATTCATACTTTTTTCCTTTTTAAAATCAGAGGTAATGGTAACTTACTTGTCGAGGTCATATAATGTATGGGAAATTCGAACAATGACCTCCACTCCAGCTTCACTAGCCAGCTTCTTAATAGCTGCATCTCTTTCCTTCCCAAATGGTTCAGAATCATATTCAATAGAAAGTTTTGCAATATTCCATTCCTGCAACACAAAACAAAAATGTGGTCCTTCAGCTACGCAGCTGCTTGATGGAGGGTGAGGGAAAGGAGAACGGGAAGGACAGGGACAAGACGGAACATCAGCTATTACCCACAGATAGTTGTCAGAGATACATAAAGGCCCAAAATACATTTAAACACCCAGACTCACAAAAATCGAACGTTTTGGCATCTAAGTAGGAACTGGGCATAAAAAATAGCCTCTATCTGTCCCATTACTGTGGGTGCACACAGTAATGGGACACCCTCTGCACAAATTTTGAACGCTCAGCTCTAACTTTAGTATCCATATACCTTAAGAGACACAACAGAAGGGAAAGAAGATGACAGAAGCAGTCTTCTGGGCATTGATCATCAGCAGTATCTTGCTCTGCAGAAAAGCTTTTCACATATGCCTGTCAACTTTAACACCATAACTGAAGGCACAAAATAATGCTCCCCTCCCTCACACCAAACACCACACACTTTCCTTCCCTTTTCCAGATCCCAACCCCTCACCCACCAGTATGGACAATCTTCAAATTCTCAATTAGAAAAAACAAAACAAAAACAAACCAAAACAAAAAACAAACAAACAAAAACCCCTGTCTCTTAAAAAGAGGAACGCCTTCAAGTCTAATATCCTTTATGCCACAGATGATGTTACAAGGCCAACAGTAACAGATAGGGGAAAAGAAACAAAGAAAGGCATCAACTAATAGCTATAGCTTCTGCAACAGTAGGAAATTAGAAAGCTGAAGTATGCACAGAATGATCCTAGAAAGCCATCCTGCCAGTCACACTCAGATAAATACCCTTCTAATCCCTCAGAATCTTAATCGGTTGATTTGAAATAGTCTGGCTGGTGTATTTAGAGAACTGGATTTTCAAAGAGACACAGGGCACTATGCTGTTCACCTAGGGTGCTGTTTCACTTCTGAACTCTAGCTCTCTCCTAGCCCAGGTACAACCCTGAGCATAGGTGATTCCAAGGAGTCCTTGCTCTTTGAAAGAAGCCTTGGCTCCTTCCATCATTGAGTCTGCCAAGACTGACCCAGCAGGCCCTGAATTCTCAAGCAACCTCCTATGCCCTCATACAACATTTATTTCCCATTTAATAATGTAAAACCACTGCCTGACAAGTTGCAGCAGATATTTTTCTTAATCTTTCTTTCCTCTAGCATATTGAAAAGAAAACCATGAAAAAAAAAAAAAGTGTACAAGAGCCAGAGCAACATCCCCAGGGGAGCCAAAGAACTCTGAGACAAGTGCTATGTGATGTGAATACACCCAGATCACATCAGCATGAGCTAGGCACTTAAAAGAAGCATGAACACAAATCGCTTTGCACATACTGCTGGATGCTTTTAGCAACACTGATGCATTTAAAGGACTAGAGATTGTTCCAATCCTGTTTTCTTTAAGAAGCCAGTCCCAGAGAGCTAGAGATACAGAGCAGACCAGGACAAATTGAAGATAACGAGGCAAGAACCAACCAAAACTTGACTGGTTCAAGTTAACCAACAGGCACCAAGTGGGTGCCTGCCACTAGTGGAAGTTGCATCTCTGCAGTCAGATGGAACCACCATCCTCAAGTTACTTTAAAAAACCAACCAAACAAAAACAAACAAACAAAAAAACCCAAACAAAAACCAAACCAAAAATCCCAAACAAAAAAAAACTGAAAGAATTTTGCAAAGACCTGCAAAGTCCACTAGTAAAAATATTCTGTCTCTATGCACTACTCCAGAGGATGACAGCCTACTGTTGCTATCAGCAGCACTGTTAGCTAGTACTGCTGAAAACATGTGACACTGAATTCAGTGTCTTAAGGAAAGCAAAGCTGCTCTGAAGGAATGGAAAGAGGAAAGCAAACAGTCATATATATACATATATATACACACACATGAATGAAAGAGCCTAAAGGTCCTTGAGGCCTTTTGCAAGGCTAAAGATAGATCAATACTCTGCCTTTTGAAGGAATTATCCTTCAACCTGTGAAAAGGAGAGCCCTACCAAGAAACAGCTTTGAAACATTCATCCCCAGGAAATCCACAGACACTGGCATCTGTGATGGAGCTCCTGACACAAGGCTCTACAGAAGTTCCACTATCTCCTACCATATAATTAAACCCATTATTTAATTAAAAGTTATCTTTTCCCAGCCAAAAAAACATCTACATGTGTTCTTCAGGGTCAGGACCATCGCTCACCTTTGAGACACTTAATGAGGATGATCTGAAAAGCTTAGTTCAATGTTACATGCCCTTCACTGCACTGCAAATGCCTGATGTACAGCTACTGTTCTGGCAAAAGAGGCTGCGAGATTAGTGATATGAGACAGATGCGTGTTCCAGGTAAAAGTTCAAAAAAAAAAAAAGTTCAAAAAAGTTCAGCCAAAAGTTGAAGACATCCTCAAGAGCTTCAATAACGCCTCTCATTCGTTCGAGGATAGAGGGTGTGCTGAAAGCCTCTCAGCGAACAAATACACAATAAAGACACTTCTTGGTAATTTGAAGAACCAGAAGACAGATGTGAATGTTCTTTTTTGATTGCTGTACACTATATGACAAGTTATTTTCATTACCTTCTCAGCACTAAAATTAATATTCTGAATTGTGGCACTCCAGTGCTGTTAGACATAGAAAGATCAGCCTAATAGCAAGATCTGAAACAGGAATTGTCAAAGTAGCCATTAAAGTATTTAAGAAAACTTGTCATGGGTCACTCAAATCTAGAAGGCAATGCACACAACAGCAAGACCTTTGCCTCTATTTAAATGCAATCAAACCAATTTTGGCAGGCAAATATAACAAGACTGAATATCTGGAGGGTTGCAAGCAACAACTAATGCCACAGTACTCCTGCAGGAAATTCTTCAGTGAGGGGAAATCAAGAAAAGACCAGTCAGAGTATCATCCAGTTAGCATTTCCCAACTAAAGCACAAGAACGAAGACAGAAATGTGAGTTTTGGTTGAGTTTTCAGCTTGGTGTTGAAGACTTGGGGAAAAAAAAAAAAAATCTTGAACAGATGATCTCTTTGGCAAAACAGATATTTCCACCCCCTTGCCCCCAAGTCTCGCTGATTTCAGTCACCTCAACCCAGTCATTCCGTAAACATTTTTAAAATCAATCAGCAAAGTGTTCATTTTTACTATCCTATTATAGTATTGTTACCATACATACACTATTATTCATGGAAGACAAATTGATATCAGTAGCAATCCCCTCACAGCTTTAACTTGCTCAATAATAAGACCCCTTCCCACAAAAGCCTTAAACTTCTTTGATGAGGAAATTGCGTTTTACCCGCACTATGCTTTTACCAAGCCTAATACCAGCAAAAAGCTTATTAAATCACCTTCAATGGCTAAAAAGCAACCACAGCAGGTATTTGGCCTAAATAAAACATTGCTTTTACAGGTCAGGCTCTGAACCTGGATTCATGTGCAAAGAATTGTATTTCAGTATTTCAAACCGAATCTGGAAAGGAAAATTTAGTAATATACAGTACCCACACTTGGCAAACCATTAGAAATCAGTTCCATTTCTGGAAAGAAAGAAAGTAAAAACTGTAAAGTTTAAAAGCAACTCAGTTCAGTTAGTGATATGCACATTAGAGGGGAAACCCCCAAATCTAACAAAAACAACCTGAAAGAGAAACTACAAGGATAGTTAACTATCTACATGGGTAACAACTTGCACTGGAGTATATAGCACAAGAAATATTCCTAGTTGAAATGAGTTTGTCAGTCATATTTATGTATAGGAACAACAACTGCAAGGTGGCATTTACCTTAAAAAGTCTGGGGAAAACATCTGCTGGCTGTCCACGAATAACAAACAAACGAGAATTCAGTTTCCGTAGATTGGCATCAAGATCCTCAAGACATTGAAGCAGGAATCTGCAAGGAGTTGTAAAGAAACATTTATTTCCTGAGGCAAACCAGACAGTTTTACAATAGAAAAAGCAAACTAAGAGGAACAACCCAACAAAGATTATCAGACCTTCAGTATCTGGTACATATATTGGTGATGCATGCATGTTCACATCCTAATTACACTTAGCTTACAGTAGTTCAATACCATATAATACATTGAGAAATACATAATTCAGAAAAACAAACTGCACTGCCATTTAAGTTTTCACTTCAACACTACTCAACTCTGGAACGGACTAAGATATACTCAAGTCTTAATCAAAAGTATCTTGTCACCCTAAAGAAAAAAGCACACCACAAGAAAAAACAAACAGACAAGCAGCTGTTGGCATACTGTTACTAAAATTAATCCAAGTCCTTCTTACAACACAGCAGCCTGAACTGTTACTAAATACGGCATACCAGAGGACTACGTGGTCATAACTATCCCTTTGGCCTTCATTTATAAAAATAGCCCTCTGTATAACAAATAGTTTCATGCATCTTGGCCGTAACCTCACCTGAATTATTTAAAGAGCAAATCAGCAAATAAGGAGGAAAAAAAAAAAAAGGGGGTGTGTGTGTGAGAATGGGGTGCTGCAAATCTGCAAGTCTTCACAAGAAACAGGTAGTTGTACAAAGAATGTTGAGATAGTTTCACATGTGCAAAGATTTATTAGTGGGTACAGTAACTGAAAAATAACTCCAGTGGTGAAAGCTGTTTGGGGGAAGAAATAAAAACAAAAGGAAGGAGAGGAAAAATGAAAACCGTCCCTTACGGCCAGCCAGAGAGATGCAGGGGGGGGGTCCCCAGATGTGTGCCCTTCCCCTGGACTCCTCTTCAGCATGACAAGCGGCTCCTCCACGACATTTTTCCTCGCAGTAACTACGCAGTTTTCACCAGGAGCTGCTCAATCCCTGTCACCTGTTCCTACTTTCAATGCTGTCGGCACTCACCAAAGTGCATGTTGGTCAGGGCAGCTGCTGAGTCAGAGCCTGTCAGTCATTAACCTCTGTGCAGGCACGCTATTCGATCCCCTGCCATAAACCAAAAGCTACGCCCAAAGGGGGAGAAAAAAAAAAAAAGAGGAAATTCCCACACTGCAGGCCATTATTCCTGAGAGAGCCTGCTGTGATGACACTATGTGCGGGTGCAAGGCCACAAGGATAACACCACAGGAGCAACCACCCGAGAGCAACGCAGGAAGAGCGGTGCCAGGGAGGCCTGGAGACTCCGCGCCCGCAGCCTGGCTGAGAGGGTGCGGGGCCACCAGGGAAGGGCAGGCTGCACAACTGCGAGCGCCCAGAGCGCCACAGAGGCAACGGCACCGAGCGACCAGGTTTACTACAGCCAGGAGCTCGTAAGACACCTAGGTGTTTAAGAGCGAATCCTAAAACATAACCACTTGCAGTGAAAATGCTGTACCTTCTAGGAGGGATATTGCATACATGCATGTTGTAAAGCCTACCAGCATTTTTCACATTTTCTAGAAATTTAGCAATATATAAGCGATGCCTACCTAACACACATTGCCTCCAACTTTATATGGAAAAAAATATAAAAATTAATATATGGAAGGCTGGCAGGAAAACCCCCTAGCTTCTACTAAGTGCCACTCCGTTGACCTGAAAGGGTAACAGAAAGCAAGCAAGTCCGAGAGGATGCCAGCGTACGAGAATACAACCGGTTCTTGGCTGGCAACTATGCTTATATGTTTAATGACTGGAACTATCGAATATCGATATCGATATTAAATAAATACATTCGAAAATATAGAATTCTCCACTTTGCTAAATTGTATTTTGAAAAAACTCCAGAGTAGCGAGATCATGAGGATATGCTGTAGCTAAAAACAAACTCTGCACACTCCTTTAGTCAGAAACCACACAGGAGTAATTTTAAGAATCAGATGAGAATCGCGTATGTTTCTATCAGAGAGAACTTGGGCCCCACATTCCCAGGCCAAAGTCACTTCCAGATGGACTCTAGAAAATACAGCTTCATTTTATCATGTTTTTGAAACCTGGAATGACAGACCATATCACTAATCTCATCCACCTGAATCTTGCTTTCAAAGAGCATGTGCCTTCACTTCACAAACTGCTACGAAGACAAACTGCAATAGTGTCCTGGATGCCTTTGGAACAGTCCAGGTAAGGTTGGGATTTTTTTTTGTTTGGTGGGGTTTTGTTGTTGTGGTGGTTTTTTTGGTGTGGTTTTTTTTTTTTGTTTTGGTTTGTTTTTTGTTTGTTTTTTTTTTTTAACTTTGTATCACAGAACATAGGGAAAAGGTATGAAGAGAAATGGTGACATAAAGTGCTCATAAGGATTCAAAGTAAAAATCTGTCTTTCAGGAAATTGTTTTTTTTTCCTATTTGCATCTCAGTTCCCTCTAATTTCTCAATCTTTTTTCTTCCTACCTGACTGGCCATAACATACAACTTCTAGTCTGGACTTGGCACAAAATCCTATTCAAGAAGATTACGTGCACTGACCCAGTCTCCAATTCACATCCAAGATGCCTAAACTTGCCCTTAATACTGTTTAATCTCTCTTTTGTTGGTTCCCCAAATCCCCTTTACTATCTCTCAACTATCTCTTACCACACTCCAGCATTTCAATCTCCAAAAAACTCTTTCACGTATTTAACAAAAATAATGGTGTAGACTCAAATTGTTAAATATACGTAGGAAAGGAGCAGGAGGGTGGCCAGGGGACACACACACATTCCCCTGTCTAAACAAAGCCAGAACAAACAAAAAACAGCCAAACCACAGCTGGAGTTGCAAGACTCACTGAAAGCACATTGTTCAAAAATAATAGAACAAATTAAAGCCTAGTGACCCTGCAATATCTGTAGTAACAGCAATGCAAAAGAATACTGCTTTTGACTTTCAGAACACAGATTCAGTTTACAAGCGGTTACTCAGAGTAAGCGTGCAGTTTATTAAGCCATATTTGGATCTTTCACTTGAGCCAAATGTGTTTTAACAAAATGCGCTGCAAATAATTAATCACCTATTTTATTTCCACCAACTATACCACATCTAAAGGCACTGTCTCATAAAAGTGTTAATAAAATGTGTCTAACGTAAAAGCCTTTACACAGATTTATAGAATCATAGAATAGTTTGGGTTAGAAGGAGCCTTTAACAGTCATCTAGTCCAACCCACCCTGCAATGAGCCTTGCTCAATTAAAAATGAACCTTCTTAAATGATTGCTTTTACACACAACCCCTACCAAGAAACTTAATAGCTGAATCAACTACTTGTCATAACTAAAGTTTTCACCTCCTCTTTTTCTCACGAGTACCTTTAAAACTTGCAGAAGCAGCACAGCATCTTCACTGTGGTTAAATGCATGCTAATTAACATCTAGCTATAGGCGTATCCAGATATAAATTAACCTGAATTTAAGGAAGAAAAATTCTACCTTTCAGAACTTCTGCATTCATCTAACATGTTAACAGATGCTTGTGTGAATAGGCCCACACAAAAAGGAAATGTTTTAATTATACCAACTCTTGGGGACAACTTCCAACTCCTGCACTTTCTCCATTTTTGGCATGGCATTGTAATGCATTGCATTTATCTCCTGTCCTAGCAAATTAATGTTTCATGTATAACGTACATATATATGTCAGGGAGGAATAATAACATATCCACAGCATGAACACCCACACACATATTAAGCATACTAATAGAAAAAAATGTTAATAATTCTCAGCATTCAACACACTGTCACAGTTAATTATTACGGGACCTGAAAGAGAAGAGTTTTTAGTTTTCCAAGGTATCGTTTTGACCAGTAACACTTGTTTGCACGTGAAAATAGTTCTGAATCACTCTAACACCATGCAAGCGCACTTGCTGCAGCACAGGAACGTGCAGGTGTTTTTCTCAGTGCAGACATTTAAACATAATTAAGAACAGCATTCTAGGACAGACAAGGCAAAATCATCTGAGCTTTCTCTCTGAAGAGATAGGCCAAAATGCTCACAAATATGTTTCTTTCACAGTATAACACAAATGAAAATGAATGGTAAATCAGTCTGTGAACTGAAACCAAATATGAAACCTCCACCTCATAAAAAGTAGTTTCTTTTCAGTATATGAGCTTTGAGGCAAAGTTTCTTCACAGAATAAACTTCTTCATGTTCAAAAAGCGTGTGGATGTGGCACTTCAGGACATAGTTTAGTAGGCATGGAGGTGCTGAGTTGACAGTTGGACTAGATGATCTCAGAGGTCTTTTCCAACCTTAATGATTCTATAGCAGCTACGAAGTAAGAATTAGTAGGCTTGAACTCTATTATACTTTACACCAAAGTGTGGCAATTAGGAGCTATTTAAATCTCTCCCTACAGTAACAGGTCATGTTTCTGAAACAACCTTTTCCTCTCAACCTAACAGTCAATGGGAAAGCACATTCTTTTGCACTTTGAATAAATATAAAAACTACATGACATGACTTCATTAAAAAGACANTGTGTCACACAGAGGGCATTACACGCATTTTGCTCAGGGTTATCTAATTATGATATTCAGATTTTCATGAAAGTTTCTGAAGACCATGTTCTTTAAAAGACATGCACATAAAGCCTTAGCTGTTTACTCCAAGAAACACCACAATCTTCCCTGCTGCCAATCATCCAGAGTCTGGTTGGGGTCTGAAATCTAAAGTAAGCATTCTGCCCCCCCC
>VZTL01013581.1:0-14827 GCA_013400535.1 Scopus umbretta
TCCCCAGCAGTCTATCCTGTCAAAGCAATTGCATTTTGTACCAAATACATACACGTGCACTCAGCAAGCGAACAGAAAGAGAAAGCTGTCCCGATGAAATGAGTGATCCCAGAGTTACCTACCACACAAAAGTCAATCAGGACACCTGAGGGACAAGATAAGTATCAACAGTCCTATCTTTTGCTGCAAACTGCAGGGAACCTTAAATCTTTCCTTTTTATTGAAAAATGTCCAAAAATCAGAATAAAGCAGACTGATTTTGTGTCTTAACAAAACAGTTTTTAAGCTGAATTATTTCAGTCTGCCATATATTGAAGCAATAATCCTTGTTGGCTGAGCCATTTTTTTTTTTTTTATTTTGTTTTATATTTCAGCCTCCAAACTAAACATCAATTAAATTTAAGACCTCAGACTTCTTGTTTTATTACCTTAGTACAACTCCTACAACTCTTAAGGGTTAAGACCTCTAGAAGCCAAAGATCAATTATTTGTTGAAAGCCCCACCTGCGTAACAGCACATTAGACATTTTGTTTGGCTCTGACAAGTATTTTTGGAAGAAGCACTCTGTACAATAAATGAAAAGAGTTAGAACAGAGAGATATATATGAGGCACAGAAGCATAAGGAAATATAAGCAACACTGCTGCACCAAATAGTAACAGAAACAATTCCACCTCATTCTTAAAACCTAGCAATCCTCTTATCCAATCTTTAAAATACACAATGCTCATTATTCAATACATAATCACTGCCAACGTTTGTAAAAAATACATATCTTATTTTTCTAAACACATATGCTAAACACTCCTATTAAAACAACAATGCTATCATACAGGCTGTGATAAAGCACTCTCTACTGCAAAGATGTTTTCTAAAAGGGAGCAAAAATCTTAAAGTGGAAAGGGTCACGTGACATTTGTACATGCAATTATACTTTTTGAAGTCAACATGCTCTAATGGGCAGAGCAATAGGTGTTCATTTGACAAAAAAAAAAATCAATCCTAACTGAGATCTATATGTACAGAAAATGACACTTACATTAGCAAAACTGTGTGTGCACTACACATATTAAAGAAACAGAAAACAATACTTACTCTTTTCCACTTTTCAGTACAAAGTATTATTTATTGTACATGTACCCATGAAGCTGGTTTGAATGAACTATGTCATTAAGACAAGTTAAATCAATAGAAGAGCCTGGTGCCAGGTGAGGTTCGATACACATACATACAAATTCACTTTCCTGCCCTTTTTAAATAAACCTGGTGTTGAAATACACTTTTATATTAATCCAGCAGATCTTGCACTGACAACTACTTCAGTCATGAACTGGATTGACAGACCAGAACTGCTGTATCATTTCGTAAATCTTCAAATTGATCCTGGTGCATTTGTACTCCCACTATGAGGTTCCTAATGCAGACCTGACTGTGAGGCAGCGTGGACCTCACGTTCATCAGCTACATTTTCCATTTAAAAAGAAGTTACACATATTAGCTAAAACATGCACACAAATAGAAATCTACTTCAGGGAGCTCCCACTTCTGGCTAAAGTGTAATGATTTTGAGATGTGCTCAGTAGAACTGGGACCCAGACTTCTCCCAGTTCAGAAATTACTGTATTTCCACAGGTGGAAACTGCTTTTAATATTTACTTGGAGATTTTGTCTGCCCAACTTACATGGCAGCTGCAGCTTTGAGTTGCCATAAAACTGCATGTAGCAGGAGCATAAATCACCTCCTTCCTAGATATAGTCACAAAAGCTGGAAAACAAAGATTTTTCACACATCAATGATCAGGAAATACATATTGTTAAGTGTATCATTTTAATCCATTAGTAAAGGAGTCACTTTAGTGTTCGCTTTAATGATTAACATACGAATCATTCTCGTGCTAAAAATGTGATGTTAAGAGGTTTGCCTGTCCATTTGTGGGATCTTTCACATATTTTCCAAAACCTCTTTCTCCCCCATGTCTTGTACCATCCATGCATCCAGAAAAATGCTTTACGAGTTTTAATTTGGAATCTGTAATAAGGTTCACACAAGATATCATTTATCAATTAACATTTATCATAGCAAATCATAATGCAGCTGTGTTTCAGAGAGAAAGCATTTCCATGGATGAGATGAGAAGTAGCAATTTCAATGAAAAAAATTAATAAGCAACAGCATCAAGCTCAATGTATGCTCTGAGAATGCAATTAGAATGATCTCAACATACAATAGGTCTGAACTACTGAACTGTAATTAGCAAAACCCTTTTCAAATGTGCTGCACGGACAGAAAAAGATACAGAACGCATACCAGGTTTAGAAATGGACAGCATAGCTGTGCTTAGCAAAGTACTAAATTAGCTGGAAAAATACATGAGCTAGCGTAAGGGCTTGTTTACTAAGTGTTAAATACATTTTATACAACTTCACTGGGTTATTGAAGCAGAGTCCTCAAACGAAGAAATGGAATTCTACCTGGCAGCAATGCACCAGCCACACAGAAGAACAGCTATGTGCTTGGCCATGTCCAAAAGCACAGGTCAGACAAGCCCCAAGGTCTTGAAAAAGGAAACTCCCATGGAGTCTCTCAGTCTTCTGCTGTAATCCTTCACAGGAGGCCAGCTGAGGGAGGCGGGGTTAAAGACCAGCACTTAGGAGTGCAGTCCCATCTGGAATTGCAGAGGGAGTGAGGACAACATCTGGAGCAGCGGGTACAGCCTGCTTTCTAATCAATTTACGCTACTCAGCTGGTGCACCAGCATATTCTGCACCAGCTGGGAATTCCTCCTGGCTGTCAGACTGCTGGCCAGAGACGCTGCTTTCCATTAAGAAAGCTTATCAGTCATAAATGTGTGTGCCTCAACAATATTCAAAAAGTAAAGGAACAGTCATTGCAGACCGGATCTAGTAGTGTGAGTCTGTTCCTTGTTTTCAGTACTGAAAGAAATACATTAACCATTTTTCTTTATTTTTTTCCTTTAAAAATATTTCCTTTCTTAACAACGGAAACAAAATACAATTTTTATTTTTGGATTTGTTTGTTTTCAGGCTTGCCAAATCCCCCAGTGAACAGTCTGTGAGACACTTCAACCCATGCTGCCACCACAAATGGGCTCTGGCCTCCCCTCCCACCCAGCTGGCTCTCACTGCCCCCTCATCCTTTCCTGCTGGCATGCGTGCTATTAGGGCACAGAATAAATCGGAGAACATAGCAGGTTGAAAACTAACCAGACAGAAGCAAAGCGAGTTTTCCACAGGCTTAGTTATGATGCAGATGTGGTGAGGAACAGCCACACGATGCTAATGCCTGGGACAAAGATGACAGCAGGCTCATCCCTCTGGTGGCAGCGTGGATGTCTGAGGAATTTAACTAACTCTGACCATGGCTGCAACATGTAAGAATCCCCAACAGTCACAAATAAAGTGGCAGTACACTGTCTTGTAATAATTTTGCTCAGTTTAGTTTTAAAACATGTCTCAAATGGTTTGTTCACTTTCACCCTCTAGGGGATGACTTAAGTAAGGCTTTGTCAAAAGCACTAAAGATCAATATTCTTTGCTGCTCATTTGCTACCCTTATGAAAAGCATCCCTGTCCATCTTTACACACTGTGTCAAAGAAAGATTTTGTAACAAAATGAGTAATACTAGTGCTAGAAATAATCAGTGTATGCTGTGGCCAAAAAGCTGCTCATTACTTCTCCAACTGTGAGCCTAAAAAAAGCTCATTTACCTATTTGGCTCCAGAGAATGCCCAAAGATATGCAAAACTATATGCTAATATATGGATATATCACATTCTATCCAGGAAACACCTGTGTACGTGTAAGGGAACTCTACCATTTCCGCAGAGTTTCAAACAAATGATTCCTTCCTTCCTTTCAGAGCGAATGACTAAAATTTGTTCTCTTGGGAGACAAGTAAAGGATAACATTTGAACCTTTACACGTTTCCAAATTTTTGCAGGAAGCTCTCACACTGCTCCCACCATCTCTTTCCTGTAACCACAAGGCTACACAAAGACCTTTCTCTCCTTCACTCCTTCGCACGCATTCTGCAACGGAGAGGTTTTTTGCAAGCTGATCTGTGCTGTTTTGCTAACTGAACTTCTCTGGACAGGGGGAGGCCACCCTACCACCAATAACTGCATTCCAGATACAATAACTGCGCAGCCAGCACTAGCCACACCTAGGATACACAGATCCTTGCACTTATCAAGCATGATCATTTGAGTGGCTGTCAAATATTATCCTATATTTACCTTACACCCTCAATAGCACTGAGTAGTTCCAAGGGGGGGAAAGGGGAGACTTCATAAATTTCACATCTTTTCCTATTTACGCTAGTATCTGCTCATGCTACCTCGAGAGAACAGTATCCCCTTAAACACAGTGTTAAGAACCAGTGTATGAGGCTTTGTAACACTTACTACAAGCTTTCCATCCTTTAGGGATGAACACGGGAGGAATTTGCATCTTCCAAGCCTGATTTTGTGACTCACTTCTTGCACTTCCTTTACAGGAAGGGACTGAAGAACTGCCCAGAGCAGTTCTGCTCCCAGGATTTGAAGGAAAAAGGTCTGCATTGTTTCATGCTTGGAGAACACTGCATAGAAAAAGTACACTTCTAGAAAGCTATTAGGGAAATTAATTCCTCTATCGCCTCTAATTTTAGAGTGTCCATCACATTAATTTTTACATCTTGAAACAGTAATTTCCATCAGTCAGTTTGGATAAAGAAACTGATTTATTACATGATACCTGGTAGTTTTCCAAAACAATCACCTTTGTGCTCCAGGGAAATCAGCTCTCTACAGAAAAAGTGACACCGCAAGGAAAAGCAACATTTGTTTATATAAGTTCTTAAAAAAAAAAAACAATCAACCCCCCCAAAAAAAACAAACAAAACAAAACAAAAAAACCACAAAAAAAACCCACCAAAAAGAACCCCCATCTCCACTTTTTTCACCTGTTTTCTTCCCTCCTTTCCCACCTTCCACTGCACTTTGATAACAGATGCATTTGATGAATTATGTGCTGGTTCTGGGTATAAAGCACAAATGAAGGCGATTTTCAAGGGCCATTTGCCAGAGAAAATCACAGAGAAAAAAAAAAAAAACATGCTCTCGCCAAAGCTTCAGCAACCCTTAGCTCATGCTGAGGATGGAAGGAAGATGGCACAAGAAAGATCTGTTTCAAATGGAGAGGCCTGGAAGCTTTTATCACATTACTGTTGGAAGTATGGCAAAAAGGTTCCAAAATTGCAGGAAAATATTCTGAGGATAGATCTTTCTCTCCCTGGTCTACTTGTACTGCTGTAATAAAACTTCCCTACACCTTCACTGAATCTTTAAGGATAATCAGTATATGCATGTTTCTACTTACCGTTTTGAATACTTATTTTCAGAATATTTTCAATACATCAGAATAATAGAACCAAAGAAAGGCCAATTCCGAGCCCTAGGACCATCTCTTAAATACTCTGCCTTTCTTTTTTTGCCATGTTCTTCACTACCTTTTTTTTCTTCTTTATTCTACGTCTGTGATTTTAACGCTTCTACTGCAATTGCTTGAAGAAAAAAAAAAAAGTTACAGAATTTCTACTGCATTCTTTTCTTTCTTAAAAATGCTCCTGTTTTCAACGGTATTTTGTTGACAGCTAGTGAGATATGAAGTAACAATACAGGACTCCCAACCATCATTGTCTAATATGCATTAGAAAAGAAGTCCCCGAGACAAGATGCTTCCGTTAAATAGGTATTAAGAACAGATGCTGACAGAGATGTTAAACAGCACAAGCTTACCTCCATGCAAAGAAACAAACTAGGAGCATCAGCTCATTTTATCCTGGTCACTGAAAAGCTGACAGGTGGTGCCACATTGCTGTTCATGAGACTTTAAATAAATAAATATACCCAAATCCAATAGTAGCATACAAATAGCCATCTGAACTAACCACGGAACTTGGTTCTGGAAGCACTACAGCTTACCGTTAGCATGCTGGATCCTGCATCCTCTGACCTAGCCTCTCCTCACACACACAGGCATCCATGCTAGGTTTGCGTTAAAAGGCAAGATTCTTACGAGTATTTCTTTTTGCATGTTCAATCCTGTTTATAAGCTACTTTTTATTAAGATGACAGAAGTTTATTACATTTGAAGCCACTTTCCTTTGAACACAGAACGCAGGAAGGCACCAGTTGTCGGAATATTGAAATAAGGTCGACGAATGCCTTTGAAAATATGCATCAATTAAAATGAGGGTTTTAAATAGCAGATGAACAACACTCCACCTCCGAAGACTCCCCCTTTGTATAGAAAAGCTGTATCTACTGTGACAGTGCCTTTAATTTTAACATTCACCTTCTTTCTGAAGGAGGGTTAGCAGCCCCATGACTACAGTGCCTGTCACGAAGGCATTTCTTGTAAAGTTGGAAACTGAGAGTCAGTTTAATTCCACCAAAGCATTACAGGGAGTTGGAGGATCTTGCTTGCAAACACATGCCTTTCAATTGTATCAAGACATTTCAGTGAAATAAAAATATAGTGAAGCTTGAGAAGCCTGGTGCTTCCACCAACTGGCCATCAAACTTCTGTTATTAGCTACACTTGATCAACCCCCACAACCTCAGTGTATTGTACCGAAACAGAACTGACACCGTTTAATGGGGAAAGAATCCTGCAAAGGAATGGGTTTGGAGTTACCAGGCAATGAACTGAATATTTAACACAAGCTGGGCTCTGCAGGGGGAATGTTTCAACAGTTATCTTGCTAGGATCACTCTCCTTTGAAAGCTAGGACCCTAGTTTTCTCTGATGTCAGTGTTGAAACACAATGCAGCTAAACAGCAACAACTGTAGCTGATTTCTATTGATTCTGCACCATTTCACCATCGCATCTCTGTTCAGACTGCATTTTAAGTATCTGTTTGATACAACATATACATCTTTGTGATTGATTTGGAGCACTGAACAGAAAGCTAGAAGGTCACGTGACATCTGGTTTTCACTCATTCTTAAGGAGACAAGAAGCTGAGAAAATGCATTTGAAGAAAAGGCAACTTTGTTTAATAGATACAGCTTTAAACTAAATTAACATGAGAAAAATAATTCAGACACAGATTCCAGTAAGGGAATTACAAATCACTCTCAATTGCATTTTGAGAGTTCTCTCAATCTCAGTGCTGGCTACATATGCTTACAGATGTGATCCGATACATCACTTCAAGGAGGGGACAGATGCCCTCAGGGTACAAACATTCACATCGAGTATAAGTCAGGCTTTATCAGAATGTAGCTATTGCTCTGTGAAGGTCTGGTCCTGCACTGCATAAAGAATATGCTTGTAGAAGGTGGACTCATCTCGCCACTTGTCTCTCTGCAGCACAGTTCAGAGGCCTTACACAGGAATAGGAGAGATTTTAAGACTTCTGTGAGAGCGCCAATGCTGGTTAAACAGCTCCTAAAAATGGGCTAGACTCAAGACAAAATACTAGGATATGATCACCCAATTAGATTTAATTAAATCTGCTATTCATCAACTCTTTATGCAAGCAATACCCATAGTAGTGCACAGTTTTAGTAAACTGGGAATTCCCGATTCCTATTAACAGCTAATCTATAACAAAATAAAAATTCTATGTATTATGTTGTGAACCACCATCCAGTCCTTCCAGTAACTATTAGAAGTTCTGTAAGTGGTAAGATCCAAGAAAACTTTCCTATAAATTGTGGGACTCTCAAAACAAAACAAACAAAAAAAAAGGCTCACTTGAAAAAAAAGATGCCAGCTCTTCACCATCTCCAAATGAAAAGCAGAAAAAAGCTTGCATTTTTCGTCCTCCCTGCCAGCCCGTGCTTTTTGCTTTTAGAGTTGCCACAGACAGAATCAGTGAGACCCCCAAGTGATTTTGCAATGCATTCTTCCTCCTGATTTTTCTCAAAATTTCCCAAGTATCTCTAGCACATATTTAATAGCTCTGAGAAAATATACCTTGAGTGAGTGCAATGAGATGCGCACACAACAGCTTGAATTTTACACTTGCAAATGCAAGTGTATGTGGATGAGTAAGCACGAGAGACTATAATTAGCTCTGTCACTCCCTGTTCTGTCTTCACAGATTGGCATAAAATCAGGAGCAGTCTATACAATTATATCTTATATGGACTGACTGGCATTGCAAATAATGAACAGAAAGGAATATTCCATTTAAACCTACTCAAAGCAATGCATCTCAAAGTCAAAATGTGATTTTTTGCAGAAAATACCTGTTCCCAAGAAAATACTAGTGTTTTAAATCTGAAGACAGGAAGGACTGCTAATCTGCCTTCACTTCTATTAAAAAAAAAATAAATATATATATATACACACATATTCTTCATTACAACCTAAAATAATTGGTTTTCAAGTAACAGATGAAAACATCCATAAAAGTGTTTTTCAGAAAAATGACAGATTCCACCAAAACGTTCTGCAAAACATCACTGCAACCCAAGCCTATACCTCATTTCATGATCCAATCTAGCAGACTATGGTATCAAGTCATTTAAAAGAACTGTGTAACATGCTGTCCCTCAAAACAAAACTGGTGTTTGTAGTATCAAAAATGGATACCTACATATCAAACAGCTTGCCAACTTGTTTTAATGGTCTCCTACTAATCCATGTTTTTGTATCAAGTTTCTTAGCTCAGTACAGACTTGGATCTCTACAAGTGACACAGAGCAATGATTCAGTGTGACCCTGTACATTATCAGTAGGCAACTTTCAAGCAGGAGCATCTAAGTTTGTAGACACAATTTTGCGAGCTTTGCTGTCTTACAGCTTACATACATGCACAGCGAGATCAAGGATATTTTTGTCACTGCTCCAAATGCCAAGTGTGCTGTGTCCAGCATTACTGGGTCACTGACAATCCAATTCAGATGGTTTTGTAAACTTGCAAAAGTCACTTTTACAAACGCATAGGAAGCGCCATGCAGAAAGCGTGCCAGCTCCAGAAGGAGCCGTAAGTGAAGCCAAGCCAAGGCTGCGCTGAGCTGGAAGGGGCGTTGATGCCTTACCGAGCACTGACTGCCAGATGAAGCCCCACTCCCAAGCTGAGGGGTTCTTCTCCCAGTTCCAAGAAGGTCATTGCCATGCTGCTGTCTGAGCTCTCAGGTCCTTGGCCAGCATTATGCACCTCATTTTTTGGTGTAAAGTATTTCACAGATTGGAAGGAAACAAAGAATAAAGCCAAAGCCTGTGCAGTCTATAGTTAGCTCAATATTCTCTGGAAGACAGTAGCTTTCTTGGTTCGAATTCTCCAATTTTGCAGCTTTGTGCTTCTGACAATAGGACAGCTCCTAAAAATCAGTCATTCAGACACTGTAAGTATTTTTAATCTCCAGATATATGTACGTATGTATCCTCTGAAGCGATGAAACCTTGAAAGTTCACTAAGTTCACTAGCTTAGCAACATGTAAATTATTCTATGTTTGCCTCTACTGTAAACCCAAATATTTCCAGGAAAGAGTTATAGTTCATCAAAATATTTTTCTATTTTATGTCCTTTCTGACAAGCCACACTTGTCAATTGAACGTACCACACTGATTTATAGATTTGATTTTACTTTCATTATGGGATTATAAAGAGATATAACTCCATATTTCAAACAGACTACATGGCCTTCTAAACATTTTCTCATTTAATACCATCATTCAATCTCAGCCGAAGTGTCTCTGGCCATTCTGCTGCTCTCCATGGCACATTTCTTTCGCATGAAAACACCAGCTCTTTGATCAAGAGCACTACGAATACGCTACTGTAGGAGACAGGAGCAACAGATAGTATAAACGTTGTCAACTTGGGACTAATTTTTACCATTTCTTATTTCATATGAAAATCACCAAAGCAAGAAGTTCCACAAATGTTATTTTTACATTTCGGTACGATTTGTTTTCAGCTTAGTGAGCAATTCTTTTGTTACACTGAAATAACTGAATCAAAATGCATATATGCCTAAGTTGAGTAACTTTATGATCTTACTGCAGCAATCTTTGGGCTCCCTTCCCAGGCCTGGCTAGCTGCACACTGCCTCCCTGTTTCCTATTGCCTCCTATCAGGCTGCGTGCAAGTCCCTGGGGCTAGGAACTTTCTTCTTGTACTTTAGGAAGTGTAGACCAATCTGAAATAAACTAGTAGCAAATGCCTGACACTGAGGTGACCGCTTTCAATTTTTTTTTTTCTTTTTTTTTTTTTTTTTAATAAGAAAACGACTACAAAATATGTCCCCCTTAAATTGGAAATTACAGAAAGACTGAAAAACAGATCATGACAAATAGAGGTGGGATCCTTTGAGGAAATGAACGCGCTGACCCTGATCCAACAAAGCACTTCACCAATGATTAACTTCAAGTACACAAAGTGATCCTACGCAACTCACCAGAACTATTAAAAAAATCTGCCTAACTGTCAGCCGGGGAGAAAGCCTGACTGCTTGCAATTATTCTTGCAGTTGTGTGCTAATTCTGCTGGTCAGTGACAGAGATCCAAAAGCAGTACTTCTCCTATACACTGTAAATGTTACCATTTTAATGTATTAGTTAGTCAGACGAAGCAAACACTTGTACATACATCCTTAAAACCTGCACACCAGACAAGTTTTACTCAATTCAGTCAACTAATTACTTTATATAAAACAAAAGCGTGCATATAGTACTTTCACAAAGCGTCTCTGACTATTACTCCCTCTCAATTGTAAAACATCCAAAACTGAAATACATGTGTCATGGACAGCATTAAGACTATTTTTGTGGAGACATAAACATATTCCTTACAACTGACTAAGTTCTTTTTGCCCCCCCTTGTCATAATAAATATTTTCAAGCATGCAGCACAACACTATTTTATTATCGCACCTTGAATGAGATTTTCAAAAGCATCCAGAGCTTGTTACTTGCAATGACAATATAACTACACTGGCACTAAGAAATTCTGAAAGCATCATTTTATAGTAATTGCAATATTTGTTGACTATCAACAATGTTTTATGGAAAAGTTTTTCTAAAATGAAAAGGCTTAGTGCCATGATACTGAATTCCAGGTGGTTTTCAACCATGTAATAAAAATATATATTATTAATGCAGTGGGGTAGAAGAGTTCCACCATATCTGACGTAAGAGAGTATACTGGTACTTAAAGGGAGCTTATAAGAAAGATGAGGGCAAAAATTTTAGCAGGGCTTGTTGCAACAGAACAAGGGATAATGGTTTTAAACTAAAAAAGGGTAGATTCAGACTAGATACAAGGAAGAAATTTTTTATGATGAGGATGGTGAAATACTAGAACAGGTTGCCCAGAGAGGTGGTAGATGCCCCATCCCTGGAACCATTCAAGGTCGGGCTGGACAGGGCTCTGAGCAACCTGATGTAGTGAAAGATGTCCCTGCTCATTGCAGGGGGATTGGACTACATGACCTTTAAAGGTCCCTTCCAGCCCAAACTATTCTATGAGTCTAGTTTCCCTCAGCTCCCTCTATGAAGAACAGTGGGGACCATCACGGAGCAAATCAGGGAAGTAACCAGATTTAGATGTTCTGAATTGCTTTACAGAGAAGCTTCTCTGCCCCCACTGACCACAGAGGAAAATCAGACTTCTAATATAAGAATCAGACTTACACGACGGAAGTTAAATGATGTGGATGCTTCTTCCCCTCAAAAATGCACATGCTTAAAATCAAAACACATTCTGAAATAGGAATACTTACTGCTTTATTCGCAAAGCTTGAAGAGACATCTTGAAAAGATATGTCCCTATATCATATCTCGCCTTTCCTGAAGAAGAAACCAACTGGTGTAGCCATGTCACATCCTCCTACTAATCAGTGCTAACAGGATCTGTGGCAATTGCACGTATGCTGTTCTGCACTATAACACTGTAATAACTCACAGGACCAGTTCACTCACTGGCTTGCAAGCCAAGACTTTAGTGATTGCATAAAATCCTGCTTTCTCCTCCAAGCAGGTAACTCAGAACAAGTTTTCTACTATGCATACTCATCTTTCACTACTAACATTAGCAAAAATGCTGTTCTCACTTCACACCAACCCAGACACACAGCAGAGATGACAAGAAGCCCCCTCGTCCTGGTTTCAGCTGGGATAGGATTAATTTTCTTCCCAGTAGCTGCTATAGTGCTGTGTCTTTGGACTTAGTATGAGAACAATGCTGATAACACGCTGATGGTTTAGTTGTTCCTCAGTAGTGTTTACACCAGTCAAGGACTTTTCGGCTTCCCATGCTCTGCCAGGGGCACAAGAGGCTGGGAGGGAGCACAGCCAGGACAGCTGACCCAACCTGGCCAAAGGGCTATTCCATACCATATGGCATCATGCTCAGTATAGAAACTGGGGGGAGTTGGCCAGGAGGCAGCGAGCGCTGCGTGGGGCCTGGCTGGGCATCGGTCAGTGGGTGGTGAGCAATTAAACTGCCTTTATCTCAACCCACGGGTTTTACTTTCTTTTTCCTTTCCTCTTTTTCTCTCCCCCATCCCACCAGGGCAGAGGGTGAGTGAGCGGCTGTGTGGTGCTCAGTTGCCGACTCGGGTTAAACCACAACACCTCTCTTTCCCACAAACTTTCTGTCTGAAGTCGTGCTTTATTTTAGTTCAATAAAGCTAAAACGCCTACAGCAAACTCACTGCCATTGCTCTCCTGGCTGAAAAGTATCAAAATTATTCTAACGTTATAGTTGTCGGAAAGCATCATAGTCCCAGAGAGGCAGAAGCGCACAGCCAGCGTTTACTGACACAGGAGATTAGGAAGGGTTATGGAGAAGACATCATTTCCAGGAGGCTGTTCAACTATTCCCAAATTATTCTTTATCTGCAGTGCTAACACAGAGATTATTTTAGAAACCTTACAAATATTTCCTACCATATCTTGAGGGTAGCAGGAAATATTCCAGAAGTTTCCTGAAGCATATCAGTGATTTAAACCCAGAAAATTAACCCGTCTGGCCATATTAAGCTTAGTTGGCATTAAGTTAATCACCTGTCCTTCACCAACAGGAAAAATTAAAAAAAACCCACACTAAAATGTGAAAAAAATAAATCCATGCTCACCGTTTTGCCAACGTGTAACATAATATAGCCTAACAAACTATAATATAGCCCATTGCATAAAGGTTTGTAATTATTGCCCACACACATAAATTATTTTAAATAAGGTTATTAAAATTTGCCAAAACATTTCAGTTAACAACATTACAATTACCAAATACAAGGACATAGAATTCCCTGGCATAAAACTGTAAGGCTTCCTTTCAGAGGCTGTTTCTGTGTAAATAGCACACAAAGAACTTCACGCTAATTTTCAAGGAACAATTTCACTTGATTTTTTTATTTATTTATTTTAACAAAAACCAAAACAGCAGATACTTTAGGAGGAAAAGAAAAGGAATGGGTTATCATCTTATTTTGATTTCACCTGAAGCGCAAGCTAACCAAGATCTTTCACACCCTTGCTCTTGCCTCCCTTACTCTAACTTGCATGTTTTATCATAATTGATTTTGATCTGACCGGTGCTAGCCAGAATTATTAGTAGCTGTACCCATTTTCTAGCAGCCAGTGTGTTTCTCCACAAGTGGTAATTCCTTCATGCTGAATTCAGGTATCACATGAGCCACTACAAGGCAGGCACTCTTCCTTCCTGCCCATGGACTTGTAGAGCATTACAGTTTTTAGGGTTCGAACGCTAGGCTGTTTCCAAGTGTGGCAACCATGCGGTATTTTAACCTCTGATCAGGTTAGAAGAGAACTCTCTAGCCCCCTGGTGCCATCAATAATTTCCAAGGGATGAGCACTTTTGCACAGAACGCTTAGTAACCACCCTCACCAAATTCCAAATAACCTGCTGATAGGTATCTCCTGCACAAGCCTTCAGCTAAGATACTGGACTTACTCTTCTTTATTGAAAAAGATCTGGCATAAACAAAGAGCACACCATCACTTATTCCAATAATTAAGAGAAGTTCTACTTCGTATTTTTCCAACATTAATACCATAGCTGCAATAGTAAAAGATGTTTCTGATGCAAAACACACATACCGAGAAGTTACACCTAACACTATACATAAACATACCTGTGGTTTGTTTTCTCCAAAGCTATGCAATACTTTTGATAAATAACTTCACTATTCTTCCTGGATGAATCAGTCAGTTTCTCCCTTCCTGAAGAGGAAGCTTGAAGGAGCTTGAAGAAAGCCTTTTCAATTTTTAAAGGTTTTTTGCGTTGGGTTTTTTGTTTTGTTTTTTCTTTTTTACCATTATTTCCAGCAAGTTTTCACAAATCAAAGAGAATAAGACTGCAAACATTTATATTCTTGGACAACTGATGTGTACCAATGCAGCCACACTCAAAATTAAGCATTCCTTCTGTTTTCTATGCCTCTAACCTAAGCAATCAGATTTAAAAGGTCTCTGCAATTTCAAAGACTTAAGTAAAAATCCTTGCTGAAACCCCAATTTCTGTGCATTGTTCCTGACCTTTCACAGCGGCACCAGCCAAACTACATACTCTCCGTGAGATCAATCACAGCTACACAGGGAGTCATGTCCCGTAACAGACTGCTAGACCAATTTCAGAACATGAGAATTACAGTAACCTCCAGCATGAAAAAGGAGTTAGATATTCAATTAGATGAGAGGATTGTTTTTTGCTCTGCTGATTGAGGTTGAGAAGTGGGGAGGGAATCCCTGTTATTGGCAGGATTAAGGCATCTGCACATCTCTAGCTTTTGTGGCTATTTATTTTGGTGGAAAAATGGGGGGGGGGGGAACAACAACAAAG
>VZTL01013582.1:0-12181 GCA_013400535.1 Scopus umbretta
ACAGTCCTCAGCTATAAAGTTCTAAAAATATGGGAACTTTGATGTACAAATGCACGTTGAGGACCTTTCTGGCCCTGACTACAAACGTTCCTGATTGCCACTAATTTCACAGCGCTTGCAGAACCAGCGGTAATATTTCTTTTCCGAGATATAGAGAATATACTTAGTGTTTTAAGGATTCCAGCCCTGGGGATACTTTGTGCTGGTGTGTGCCATTAGTGCAACAGGCAGGCAGGCACAGGCAGAAATGAATCTGACTTAAAGTCTGATTTGACTTAAACAACACTGACCTTATGAGATATGTGGAGTCCAAACCAGGCCTGCAAATCCCATCTGTTTCTTATTTCTATAACAGGCAAGCTAAAACCCTAAATCCAAACAGCTCTGAGCTTTGAATCCAAATTTTGCAGCTTGAGTCCATTACTAGCAAGGACAACGGCTAGCCCAGCATGGGCTCGCTTCTTTAAACTGAGTGCTGAGATTTATAGCACAACATTAAATGAAGGAGACATATTGCTGGTTGACTAACAGCTAATCTGGGAAGGTACTTGGAGGCAGACATTCATGGGTTGGTGAATAAGCTGACCCACCTCTCTTTGCTCCCCATAAAATTGTTACTGCAACATTCATGGATTTCAGGGCTGTTTTGGGGGTTAACTGGTGCCACTCGAATGCCCCTCTGTTCTTAGGAGCTAATAAAAACCTTCACTAACTCTTTATGTTAGGTTTTACATTAAGTCACAGGTTTTTCTGGGTTTTTGCTACAATTTGATGTCAAAAAAAAAAAAAAAGACCTAATCTGTAAAGCAAGCAGCTTTTTTGGCTTTTATGAAAAAGAAAAGTGAGTGCATTCATAAAAAGCCTTGTCTCTGTCCTTTAATTCAAAAGAACAAAGCCAGTGAAGGCTGGTCTCCGAGCATGAATGGAATTTGGCAATACCGTTCTCATTAGTGCAGAATAAACCTGTTAAATATATAATGGCTTGAGTACAATGTGGAGGAGAAAAATAAGTGTGGAACTGTAAGGGTCCTAACTATTTTCCATCCACCTACCTTTGCATTAACCACCAAGTTTTGATGCTTCCCCAGATGCTGGGTAAATTATTGAACTTTTTAAGTGATGCTCTGTTTATAGAATTGCAATTACTCAGTATCGGCCTTTGTTTGGAGAAGAATCCCCGTCCATCCTCACTAATGGCTTCTTCTGATCTCATCTGATGTGGAGGATTTCCTGGGCATATTAAAAACATTATTCACGCTGCCTTTTTAGCTTAGCCAAAGGTTTAATGACTTCAGCATAAGAACTGTATGTTTTGCTTCATTTGAACTAGATTTACTCCCTGACGGCTGATGCTGTGCACTCTGTTCCCTATGTACATCCATAGGCACTTGAACTGGTTAGATTATAGAGTTTTTGGGGTAAGAATCTTGATGTTTAGCACAACTGAGCATGTAAACCTCAGAGTACCTTTGACACCTCAAAATATATCCATGTCTCACTGACGGGGCTGGGTTGAGCATTAGCTATTTTTTGCATGGTGGACATTTGTGTCCTACCTGGACTCNATCTGAATCCATCACTCCAGGATTTAAATCTTCTCCATCACGGAGGAAGCCTTGGGTGAATCGCTTTGCTGAAGAGGATTTGAAATCTTTCTTTTTTCCCCATTCTCCTGCGCTTCAAGATGTTTAAGTGAGATGCAGCAGTGAGTACACTCCAGTAAGCTGGTCCATAATGGCTTTAAAAAAAGGGCATTGTCAGTAAGCTGGTCCATAATGGCTTTAAAAAAAGGGAATTATTGATTGTTGGTTCCACACCTCGCAGCGTGGGGCTCTGCGCTGACTCAGCTCACCGTGTGCCATGGATTTTAAACCACCAGCGGGTGCAGAGGGGAACGCGGTTGGATTCTGGTTTATCTTTTGTTCAAAAAAAAAAAACTGAACAAAAAATTTTCCTATTTTCCCCCTTTCTTCAGTGGCTAACACATGCTTGTGAATCAAGGGGGTTTTCACCAAGGCTTTTACTGCAGAGTGTTTCTTTGATTGCGTCTTGCACTGATTACTGTCATTTGTTTCCAGGCTTCTCCTTCCAGCATGTACTTTAGATGCAATGTGAGGTCAAAAGGCAGCTTCCTCCATCCTGCCTTTGATCAGCAAAGTGGCTGTGTGATTGCTTTCCATTCCTGCCCTTATTCATCTCGGAAAGAGCAATCAGAAAATGCAGGGTTTACGTATGTGTATTTAAAGCTTTCAGAGGAGCGAGAGCCCAGCCGACAGCAGGGAACCCCCTGCCAGCCCCATGCCTGCTGCCCAGGAGCCTTAACCGGCCTTCAGAGCATCTCGGAGGGGAACACCACCCATTACAGCTCCTGAGGGGTCTCCTCGCTCTGTGGGATGAACCCCATCCTTACAAACCCGAGAGCCATCCCAAACCGAGGGACTCCCCATCGCCCGCCCTGCAGCTCCTCAGGGCACAGGCTTCCCTCCCAGGTTTGGGGAGCGCTTGCGTGGGGAAGGGATGGTGTACGCCCAGCATGCACACAGGCTCTGCTGGGGTACAGCAGGACAGTTGCAGCCCTTCAAGCAATCTGTTCCTTGAGGAATCAAACAGCAGCCTACGATGGAGAGACTCGCCGGCTGCTCCCATATCTCCCCCCTCAGAGCTGGGCAGCACTGGGTGACCCGCTGCCCTCCAGCGATGCCTTTGCTTCTCCAAATGCTTCAGGTTGGAATTTCATCTGGTCCAGGACATTTGGTACCCAGCAGCGAAATGCAGTGGGAATTGCTGAGTGATGCTCTCCTGGCTGTATTAACTGGCCGTAAACCATTGCCCTTCAACCTGCTGCTGTGTGACAGATAGAAAACGGGAACAGAGGCTGCGGGGGACCGCCCGAAGCCACTTGGTCTCACGCTCACTTTCCGAAATAAAGCCATTGCAGCACCAGATCTATGCTGCTGATGGTCTGGTGTGAGTGGCTTGCAAGGAGGTGCCTGGAGGGTGGAAAGGGTCCACAGCGCTGGAAACAACACACGGGTGCTGCTGGAGCAGGCGTGCACGCCGGCTCTAGTGGAGGAGCAAGTAACGAAGCTACGCTGAGTGGGTCTGATTTACCTGTTGCACAGAGGCACATGACTGGGGTGCTGGAGAGCCCCACGTCATGGGGAAGATGATAAAGACCCCTCTTTTTCAAATAAATGGGTATTTTGCAAGCTCATTCCAGTGCAATCACGTAGACACACACCCGCTCCTCCCCACTGTTCTGCGGGAGGGATGGAAACCCCCCCCTAGGGAGAACAACGGCAGACACCCACGGCAATCATGTTTAATGCCATCGCGTAAGATGTGGAAACCAGAGGCCCAGTGGCTTGCTAGAAATCTGCCTCTTACAACGGGTACGGGGGCTCGGTCCTGAGCGTGTGCGTCCCCATCGACCGAGCACCAGCCAGAGCCCTCGCGCAGACAGCCCCGCGCAGGGCGGGATTACGCTACCCCGGGTATGTGTAACTGAGAGATTTCAGCCTAATTTTGGGATGCCCACCTTCACCACACCCTCAGCCCTCCGCCATCCTCTTCCAGAGGTGCAAGTGTGTTTTCGCTCAGCGGCTTGGTGTAACGCTGGGGCGTTTCTGCCGGCCACGGCGTTTACAGCAAAATCAAATGTAAATCACTTCCAGCACACACGTTATCCAGCGTGACCAGCAGCATCCAGACTGCATCGTCCTTTGGACAGGACGCGACTGCGGATGTAATTGCAGTTACTGTTTGCTAGAGCGGGATGCATTTTCATGATGGGTTTAATTTTACTTTCTAGTACCTAATTTTTCATTCTTTTCCTTAACTTACACAGAAAAACAACCCTGCAGGGCACGAGGGAGGGCGGACTGGCAAGGCAGGGCATCTTCTTCCCTGCTGCAGTTCCACGAGAAGAGGAGGTTAATTAGCAAGCCGCAATCAGTGCTTGGGAGAGATCAGCACCTGCAGCCCTGAGCCCCTTTTGGTGCCCTTTATGGGGAGAGGGGCGATCTCGGGGGACACGCAGCTCAGTAAGCCCGTTGAAGTCCATTACGTAAAATCATCTAAACTGCAGAATGACTTTCTTCCCCCGTTCAATACTCAGTCATTGGGCCTAAACTAACCTAAAACTAAATGTCGAGCATAGCTAAACCCTTTACAAATAACACGCTAAAGCAACTGTGCAACCAAGAGTTCCTCCGTCCATAATGACCTGCACATGCAAAGCTCATCAGACACGGCTGATAGGTGTGTTAATAACTCACACTGGCGCACGCTGACAGGCCGAATTACTGATTTTCCCCAATTCATTTTTTTGTGTCTTGAAACATGGTCTCCTCTGTCTAATGCAAATTGATCTTTTCACCCAATCTATTTGACAGATCTACCATTTAGTATTCAATTAACATTTCAAGAATAAACCCAGTTCGTGACACAGACACCAGTCCCCAGCGTGAACTTTAGACATCCACATTGACCTGACATCTCTCTGCAAGCCAACGAGAGGACCCGCAGAGCGGGCTGCTACCTCTGCTCTTAATGCCACGAACAAAACGAGTGCAAGAACTGCAGAGATGATCAGGGAAAAGAAACAACGCACGCTGGGCAGGACTGTGTTATGAGTGTCGAAGAGGTGGTGGGATGGGCACGGCCCCGGGAGGGATGGATCCCGCCATGGGCATCAGCGTGGAGTGGATTGCCTCTTGAGGGATCTGCCGGCCCTGGCTTTCTGGGACTCCCCAGCTAAAGCGTAACTGTTTTATTTAACAAAATGTTTTGAAGTGAAAGGCCTTAAACTGCTCATGGAAGGAGTGTAAACAGCCACCGAGGGGGATCTCAAACACCGCTCGCCGGGCTGGGTTTGCAGAGCCCGGGCTTCACCCTGCATCTTCCGAGGACCTGGCTGTGGTGTGGGAGCCCTCGGGGTGCAGCAGCAATGCATCTGCTCCTCCACAGGAGGCAGCTCCCAGCCTCATCCCAATTAATTGTCTCCTAATGACTTTCTGAACCGGGAGAATTTCCTTAATTATACCACGCATTAGACTTTAATCAAGAAATCAATCTTCCACGCCGCCCCAAAACCCGAGGGTACGGCGCGCTCGGTGAAGAGGAGCCCGGGGCGTCCCTGGCGCTGCACTGCGGAGGTCCCTGCCATGCCACCAGCCGCCCTCGCACGCTGCGCCCGAGGCTGAGCGAAGCCCAAGGACTCCCTGGTCACGGCCCCAGAGGACGATGGCGTTGCCGTCAACACCGTTGTGTAACTCTCACTCTGCCAGCGCAGGGCTCCGCTCTCAATCCCGGAGCATGTAACCCGGCTGAAGCAATCGCTCTCCAGCGATATAATAAAATCAGTGGCTGGGGCCGCGGGGCAGGTCACGCGCGGCCCGCGTTACGCAGGGAGGGGGGAACGACGCCTGTTTACTGGGGCGCAAACGCAGCAGAGCTCTGCAAGGAGCCGGGTTCGGTTCGTGCTCGCTAGCGCGCCTGCTCGTCCTGCCGCGGGGACGTGAAGGAGCTGCAACACCCGTCGGAAAGACTCCCCCTTTACACACATGCAGTAAGAAATGCACAGGGATGGTCTGTAAAATATTAATCGTTTGCTGTTACCCCACAGAAGTGATGCTCTGCTCTTTGAGCAACGCGGTCAGCTGCTGGCGGCCGCTCTTGCTGGGCTGCGGCCGTGCCCTGCGGCTTTTGGCACAACCGTTAGCGTCTCCTCCTCTCCCCCGGCTACGGTGAAGCCGGTGCTGCTCTGCTCGCCCTCTCCCGCGCCCTCGGACGTGCATCGGGAGCAGACCCGGGCACCCGCTAACCCCCACAGGGCCCCAGTGATTTATTTCCTTAACAGGGAGCAGCAGCAGCAGTGGGTTATAAGTGGAATTTGGAAGCGGCGTGTGCCAGTGCAGGGCTCGTTACCGAATCTAGGTGAGAATGGTTTAACTCAGATCCCTGCACGGCCCTGGGCCTGTGCCCTGGGCTCAGCCGAGCACCGACATCCATATATTTTTTCCCGCTGCCCGACGCAGGATGCCAGGCAACGTGCAGCCCTCGTGGGCCGCCGGCTCAGTGCTTTCATGCAGGGCTGGATGCGGCGGGGAGAGGATTTGTATTTTTGGGCAGGCAGCTGCGACAGCGGCGAAGCCTCGCGCGGCTTCACCTGCTCCCGTCTCACGCCGAGACCGACGCAGCCTTGCGTGCGCCTCCCTCTGCAAACCTTGTGAAAATAAATATTAATCCTGGGGTTGCTGTGATCTGCTCTAGTGTCAAACACCGTGCAAGGTTGCTGTGATCCAAAGGAAAGAATATGTCTAATTAAATATTAACCACGCTTTTTTGTTCCTGTTTACAGGATGCCGAGAGGCCTATTGCAGCAAAGGATCTTTATTAAAGGATGCCAAGCGCCCCAGTCGGACACGAAACCCCCTGTTCGGAGCGGAGGACATCAGCGGAGGCTGACGGTCGTTACTGGCCTGCTCCGAACCCCGGCGGCACGTGGCAGCGACGGCAACTTTAAGGAGGCGCAGCCGCCGTGGCGCCTCCACGTTTGGGTTATTTTGGTGATGGAGCCCTTGTCTCTCCCCTTGCCCACTGATGTCATTAAAGGAGTTCCCCTTGCCCGCAGGCAGCGGGGAGAGCGTCCCCCTCCTGCAACACCCCTGTCGCACAGAGGACCCCGTTTTGCCTGCATCCACCCCCAGCCCTGTGGTGCCGGAGCCAGCGGCTCCTCCCCAGCGGGGTCCCTCTGGGGATTGGGGGCCTCCCCCCTGACCAGCCGGGTGCAAAACATTCGCAGCAGCGTTTCGCAGCATAGCATCACTCAGATTTTTACAGTTAATTAACGGGCAGGTTTTAATTTTCTCCTTTCTAAGAGCTCTGGCTGGGGCAGCTATCCCCAGTCAGTTTTATTTTCCCCGATACCAGTAGCAATTTTTTCCACAGGCAGCTACAAAGATCCAGGAACTTAAAAAAAATACAAGTTCCTGTGGTTTTCGCCTCCAGATTTGCTCGGCCAGGCGCAGCAGCTGCTGGCCTGGCTCTCCCCACACCCCATGAAACTCTCCCCCTTCGCAGTAAGGCAGCGGCGGGGCCGGGAGAGGAAAATAGACAGGTTTTTTTCTTCTCTGTTTATAGAAAGGTGTTTTTTTTTTCTCATTATGAAATACAAATACAGAAAGCAAAGATGTGACAGAGCAAAATGATTTAAGAAAGAGTATTAGGGTAACGGAAAGGAGGGAGAGGGGGCCGAGCTCTGAGCTCGCCTGTGCCAGCGCAAGTGCAAACCAGCTCGGCTGAAAACCCAGCAGGCTGGCTGGGTTTTAAATCGAGGAAATGATGAAAATATTTTGGTGCACGTGTTTCCCCTGCAGAGCCCTGCTGTGCCTTTGCCGGCCACCGACGTCCGGCCCGAGCTGGGGCTCTCAGGCACTGCGTCCTTCCTCACATCTTTCGCCTGCTCAGACGGCGAGGACGCTGGGACGGGAAAGGGATTTCGAGTACCTGCTGCCTTTGCAAGGAGCTAAAAATAAAAAGCATCTGCTAAAAATAATGAATGATCACGGAAAAAATGCTAAACCCCAGAGATCTCCCTGGACTCTGAGGATTAATTTTAATTTCCCTTTAATCCGGACAAGAATAGTGACATCACTGCTGGAGGGTACGGCTCGGCCCTGGGGACCGCAGCAGGAGTTGTGCTTCCCCGCGAATCCTGCTCGGCAGCGCCCCGAGACCCCGCTCACTCCTGGCACAGCTGAATCCCCGCGCCGAGCTTCTGGGTGCATTCCAGAGAAAAACGGGGATGCCGCGAGCAGGAGGCCGCAGGGCTTCAGTTGTTCCCGCAAAGGACGTGGCTTACCCGCTGCGGCCGCAGCTCCCGGCCGTGCCTTCCCCGGCCCGGTGCTTGCCGCGGTGCCGATTAGGGTGTCGGGCTTCGAGCTGCTGTGCGTGCCTGCGCGTGGCCAGTTTTGGGGTGCTCTGATCCTGTATCACGCTATGGCCTTGGGTAAGGGGAGGAAAAGGGCCCAGATGTCCCAGATGACAGCCTGGACTTTTAAAAAATAAGACCTACCAATACTCTTTGCTTTCAGAAGGAAGAAAAATATTGATCAGAGCGAGCTACTTACTTTGCGATCTTCCAAAGAGACAAAAACCATCAATTCCTAAAAACCACATTTAAAGGAGCGAAGGACGCTACGTACCCGACAGCCTGGGCTCCACGAGCACCGCAGCCCCGGCCCGCCCCGTCTGATGCCACACCGCCAGCCCGGCACGCAGCCCCGTTCTCCAGATCCTCGGAAAACCTTTCCCGGGCTTTAACCAAGCGATAAACCACCGATAACAGGAGGAGAGGGGCACGGGCTGGGCTCTCGCTGCAGTTCCTCGCTCCCCGCTACCCGTGCGTGCGGACAACGGGGGTGGTTGAGCATCACGAAACAGAAGCATTGCTCCCAGCTTCCCTACTGCATCCCGATATATGCAAATATATGCATGCAACAATTTACATACAGAGCTCGCCGGGGACTTTGCTTCTGTGCTGGGAGGAAAACTCCCTTAATTCCTGGGACAGGCCCAGGGCTCGGTGCCCCCCCCACAGCAGCTAGATTTGGGGTGGGGGGGTCGGGGATGGATAGGCTCGGAGGAGGGAGGCGGGAGGGCGCGCTTCGGGGCCCTTTGTGCAGCAAGGTCTCAGCCTCAGAAATATTTTAAATGCTGAGTGCCCGGGAATAGATACAAAGGCTCATAGTCCAAGGTGTGGTTTATATGTGTGACAGCACATAAACACCTGAAACGGGGTCTTTAAAAACGCCTCAGACTTTGCTAGAATGCTGCTACTGTGGAGCCAACGCGTGGCCCCGGAGCCCAACGCTGCTGGGGGGGGGGCAGGGTCGGAAATGAAGAAAAATCAAATCTAAGCAATTCCTTACAAGCCGCTCCAAATGGGTTTTCAATTCAAGAGTGACCAGAGAGGTAAGTAAATATTTTTTTGGAAAGGAAATTACAATGTGTTTACACCTAACGGTGTTTGCTGAAGCACTGCCCGCAGCTGAGCTCCAGCCTGTGCAGTATTTACCCAGCTGGAGGAGATGCTCAGCAGTGTTTGGCCATGCTGGGCATGATATAGGTGAAGAATTCAGCGCTTATACGTATAGGAAGCCCTGTGGTTTCCTGAGCTGCGGTGCACAAGACCCGGCGTCTGCTTGCTGGGCCGTGTTTTTGTGAAGCCGCGAGCCTCGGACAAGGGGCTGCTGTTGGACCAGGGCTGTGCGGCCACTTGGCAAGGGCCAGGTAGATAAAAAGCAAATATTTAAGTCAGGAGGGCCCAACCTGCAGCCCGCTGGGGTCTGGCACTGGTCTGCGGGGCTCTTCCCACTGCAGGGAGCTTTGCTCTGCATGTTGGGAAGATCTCCCATGGCTTGCTTTACTACTCGCTGCTCCAAATGCTTGAAGGCGGCTGACCCAAAAAGCTGTTTGCTGTTCCTGCAAAGACCTTTTTGCCACTCTCCCGTGCCGGGCAGAGTGATGCCGGAGGGACACAGGTGCCACATGGCATGTTCCCCCCGCCTGGAGCCTCTCTTTCTGCAAAGCAGAGGGGAGAAACCCGCAGGAATAAGCTACAGAACACCTTCCCTGGGGAAAGCTGAATTGGTACAGCAACTTTGCATCCTCAAGATCCCACCCAAAACCTGTGCCTTTTCTCCCTGGAAAGGGCACTGCCCACGCAGGGCGTCTGCGTCACGAAGCAGAGCTCACCCAGGCTGGGGCTCGCGTCTCCTGTGGAAACAAATTTGCAAGACCCTGAAAATGGTGGCTGAAATCTAGATATTTTCCCTGGACACGGACAGGACAAAGGCACATTGCCAGTTTGGGTAACCCGTAGCTGAAGCGCTAACGAAGGCGCCTCTGCGATGTGCTTGCTCATCAGCCTGGGAACGAGCGCAGAGCTCTCCCCTCCCCGGCTCCTAGATGCTGAAAGCTGCCAAAGGTCAGGCTTAAGCTTCCACGGACTTTGGCGAGAGCCTGTGCAATGAAATTCCCTCCAACAGCTCGGGATGGTCAGAGCTTTGCCTTCCGTTAATCATTGATGAGCGGGGTGGTTTTGCCTGGCGGTGCAGCAGGAGCAGCTGGGGGACGTGGCCGGGCTCCCCGTGCCGCCGCCGGGACCTGCTCCAAATCTCGCCACCGAGCCCTTAATCAGCTTTCACCTGGGATTAGCTCAAACATTCCCAGCCTCTGGTTCAAAACAGCTTTTCTTGTTAGTGGGCAACTAATCCAAAACAAGCCCTCTTCCTCCATCAGCCAGTATCTCCAGCAAGGGTTTTCTTTTTCTTTTCTTTGCTAAGACTTGAACCTCGCCCAGTTCCTAGATGTTTTTTATTGCGAAAACCAGGACACATGATGCACATGGGGATGTTCGGAGCTGGGCTGTGACAGGACTGATGGCTGCAGCTCCCATAAACCCAACCAAGCCAAAGCCTGGCCTGGTGCAAGCCAGATCCAAAGAGCACAGCCAGCCCAGTTCAGGCTGAACAGTCTGTGTTTGGGGGAAATTTGGATTTTGCACATGGGATTTTTCTCAGGAGCTCAGAGGGGCGGGGGGCAGCGTGCAGACACCTCCCGTGTGCGCTGGGTCCATCCTGTCCGTGCCGAGCTCCTCTCCTCCTGCCGACAGCAAACGGAGCCAAAGAAACTCTCTTGTAGATCTGAGGCCATTTGGGCCTGGGGAAGGAATCGCGGAGGAGAAACAGCAGCTCCTTCTCTAGGACAGGGAGCCCCAGAGCAGAGAGCTGCCAAAACCCCATGGAGCAAAGCAACAGCCCCTGACTTCCAGAAGCACCCGCCAGGACAACCGGGTTGGGAAGGGACGTGCAACCCATCACATGTAGAAACGCCACGTGTGATGTGTCTACGATTAAATAAAGGACGTTTTCACTGTCTCCCCAATGGCTTGGGGTGCTGGCAGGGGAGCCGTCCGGCTGCCAGCAGCTCCCAGCCCACGGGAGCTCGTCCCCACCAGGCATCAGTGTTTAAAAGATGAAATTCACCTTTGTGAGCCTGCAAACAGGATCCACGTTAACAATCCCCCATCGCAGCCGCGGCGACAACCTCCTCCCGCAGCCCTGATAACCGGGAGCACAGAGTCCGAGCGGCTCAAACAGCTCAAATACTGCATCCAGAAAGAAATCCAAGCTCATATGAAAGACAATAGAGACTCATCCCTTCAGCCAGCTCATTTCCTCCCCTATAAAACCCGCTCCCACCTGGCTCCTTCCCACTGACCTGCCACAATACCCATGCCGGGGAGACGAGCTTGAACAGCAAAGCCTGGCCAGGATTTCAGCAGCACGGACACTCGAGACAGAGCTCCCTCCCAGCACAAATATATCATGGTTTCTCCAGAAACCAGAAAAACATGGGGGGCCAGGGAAGGCCGTTGTGATGGGCACAGCTGACACCCCACCAGTGGCATCTCTGCCACCAGCTGCCGGTGCTTCGTTACCGGGCGCTGCAGCTTTATCTCGTCAGCCGCAATCTGGGTGTTGGTGAGCTGCAACGTAGGAGACAAAGGCCCCCTGGCCGGCAGTTAGACATTCATATGGACTTGCTGAGGCGTTCATTTTTGTGGCCTGTGAGCCTGACTTTTGACTGCACCCCTGTTTTGCACCGTGAAGGCTCCAGCACGTCCCCCAGGGCATCCCGGTTGGCGCCGTGTCTGCAGCACGGCCGCTTTGCCTCCAGGCGGGAAGCTTCAAAAAAAAAAAAAAATCCCTGGGAGGTAAGGATGGAGCAAAAGCCCCATTTTGACAGGGTGAGACATCTGCTAGCGAAGGAACTTGGCGAAGACGGGACATCTGCGTCAGAGGCTGAATCTTCCAACGTTTCATCTCCTCCGACACCGAGGCTCGGCTGGGAGAGGCCCTTGATTTCTCTCGTGAAACCTTCATAAAAATACCACAATTATGGGAAAATCCTTGTCCAAGTGGAAAAGCAAACACCAGTCTGGGTTTCACAAGGAAGCAGGGCTATATAAAAGCTCCCTCTTATAGCCGTCTGTTATTTCTGTAAAGCATCCAAAAACTCGCACAGAAACCCTTTTCCGAGGGGCATGTTTCCACAGGGCGAGGCCAGACCCCTGCTAAAGTATTCCCCCCTCCCGCCCACCCCACTCCGCCAC
>VZTL01013582.1:16118-48537 GCA_013400535.1 Scopus umbretta
TTTTTTTTTTTTTTCTGAATTCAAGATGATTTTGTTTCCCCTCTTCTGCTTATTCTTTTTGAACAGGATTCCACAAAATCTACGTCTAATGTAACTGTTTCTGAGCATTTAATTTCTGAGGCCTCTCACCTGGTGGGAAGAGCTCCTTCCCACTGAGCTGAGCTCTGGTTCTCGCCAATCTGTTTACCCAACCGGGTGTTTGGGTGTCACCTTTTCATCCAAGAACTGGTTCACACAGAAACATGATGCTCCTCCCGAAACAAGGAAGTGCAGTGAAATGCATGATTAACACACTCTCACATACCAGTTAGAAAAATGCATACAGAGAAAATTCTCGCTTGATCGTCACAAGGACAACAGATTTCGTTCGCAGGGTTTTTTTTTGTCCTGTGTATTTTTAAATCGTGTGCACCAAAAACGGAGAATTAAAGAGTGTGCAACAGTTATTCGGCACTGAAAACAGCTCCTTGCTCAGCAAAACACAGTCCAGTGGTTTGTGCTGTTGGTCCACTTTGGGATAAACAAGAGACCCAACGAATTAAGAACGAAGAAGGGGGAGAAGGGGAAAGGTTAAAGACAGAAAGGAAAAAAAAAAACCCAAAAAACTTTACTGCCAGAGAGGTAAACTTTTACTCTAATTTGTTTTGTAGCAGCCTGGTTTAAAAAAAAACCCAACAAACAAANGTAACCACCTGGTTAAAAAAAAAACCCAAAAAAAAAAAAAAAAAAAAAAAAAAAAAAAAAAAGAAAAGAGAACCAGGATCCATGTCCAAAGACTTACGTTTTAGGTTAAAAACAATGACTAATTAGAAATCTCCATCCTCCTTCCCTGCTGTCCCCAGGCAACTGGAAACAGCGATTCAGAGGTTGCACCTTATATTCAATCCCATTTTCTAAGTCTCGGTATCTACTTCATTCCAGCCAATACTGGTGCAAGAGAAAATTTCAGGCCCGGATCCTACAAACCAGATCTCCTCAGGAAAAGTCGTGCCCAGACGGAGCCCCACCAGCTTCTGTGGGACTCTCCGTGGGAGCGCGAGCCGACACGGGGCTGAGGCTGCCGGATGGGACCTCCGGCACCGAGTGAAGGTGTTTCGGCATGTAAGTGCGAACACCGGAGCACTCCCCGAGCGCCTGGAGCTGCCTCCCGTCCCACGCATCGGTACCTGCCCGGACCGCGGGCTGCTGTCTGCAACCCAGCCACCGCCTGTGCCCGAGACGAATTCTGCCGGACGGAAGCAGGAGTGAGTCCCCTCTCCCGCCAAGTCCCGAGGAAAAATGGATCGACTTAAGCGGACAACATATATTATGATTTGTGTTTCCCTTTAAACATATTTTCCAACAAATACAGAAGGAAACAGTATCATTTATAAACAAGAAAAAAGTGCTTTCAGGGAGGGGCTCTGAGAAAACAGCACCAAATATATTATTTTTTTTAAAAAAAATTAAATATTATTTACAAAAGTACATTTCACAAGATAATGGGTTTTTTTTCTGCTTTGTATATATTATCATCTGAATATTTATTACAGGGATCAGGGTTTCACACCAGATAATCCACCAGAGCAGAACAATTTAAAACTTACTCAAGTCTGAGCTTTGGGGTAGATGGGGAGCGTGATGTAAACTCAAGGGTGCACGCAGCTCGCCAGAGGCGAGGCTGCCACATAAAAAAAAAAAAAAAGGCAAGACTCGCTGCTGTACGTGTTTTCTCGAGGCTGTCGCCCACGGAAAGCAGCACCACGGGCGCTCGGTGCCCTGCGCTCAGGCATTGCCTGCCCAAAGGAGGCAGTTTCCATGGGCCACATCTCCAGCTCAGAAACAAGGGTCCCGCCGTGCTCGCCCCAGTCGCTAACGAACCGGGTACAGTCAACTCACAGGACCAGAGGGATGCAGAGAGTGAGGTTCTTTGGTTATGCTCTGAATGTATCACTCTACAAGTCATCGATTCAGCCTGTGCTGATTGTGGGAGCCGCTAGCATACAGATCTGATCGTCCTGTCTGGCCACCAGCTCCCAATACTGTCATGTGTCTTAATGCAGCGAGTCACAGATGAGTTAGCAGCGGACTAAGAAGTACTTCATATTTAATGGACACACAGCAGGGAACAAACGTCAGTGAGCCTCACAAGCCCATTTTTCCTTATCTCCCTGTACAGCGTATTAAAGTCACTCTATAGATAATCCTCTGGGTGTTGGGGACGTTCACAGGCACGCATGCTTTTTGCCTGTCAGGGCTGGAGGCCAGATTCTCGGCAAGTGTGAATCTGCGGATGCTGATGGGACAAAACCAATTAAAACCAGATTAAGATCTTGCCGTATTCAGGCTTAGACTGGTTGCCATTAAAAGCGTAACCCCTGTGAACAGTTAAAAACAGCCCAATCTGATGGATCATCGTTCTTTCTTGTCCCAAATATATGGATAAAAACATTAACATCTGGTAGCGCTCTGTAGCAACGATTCTTATTTCTCAGAGCCGTCCTCTGGACAGGCCGACCTTTTGTATCGCCCTATCGTAGGCAATCGCACTACATACCACCATAAACCCATAAGCCCCTGTGTGCTCCGTTTCTCAACCTCGTATTAATGATCTGGGGTTATCCCTTACCTCTCCCAGCTCCAACCAGACCCCTTTAAAGGCTACGTAGCTGGGGAGGCTGAAGAGCTCTTCAAAGAACGCAAATTACTTCCCACTAGTCAAAACCCAATAAATTGCCATGGATCACCAACCAAAGGACAGGAAAATAGGACCAGGTCAGTGCCAAAGTCAACAAGATAGCGGGTACTGCAGAATTTTTTATTTCTACTAGATTTTTATCACTGAAGGGAATGTGGATGATGGAAGCAGAGACTATCGGAAAGGAAAGCTGAAGCAACGGTTACACAGCTACAGCAGAAAGGGTGAAGGCAGAAGCCACTCACGTCCTAACAGGCTAGCCACAAGCTGAGCCGACGTCGTCCATCGCAGGAGCCGCAGCCAGCCTCCCGCCTCACTTCTCTCTCCAAGGTTGTAAAGAATAGTGGTTCAAGAGAAAAAACAGCCTTCGCTTAGATGGGCCATCAGGTTTGGCTTTCAGCACAAGGACCCAACACCTAAGTTCCACCCTGACCCATAAGTAGCGTCTCTGCTCACATCCCCTTCATTTAACGGCAAATTACTTTCTCACCACCAGCCCTCCGTCCTGATCCCCACGGGTAACTGAGGGTCTCTTGGGGATGGGGGCAAGCGACAACAGATTACAGCTCCCAGGCTTCCATTTCGTAAGGTGTTACAAACCCCTGCACAATACTCTTTCCTTCTGGATTAAGAAAGATTTCCCCCAATGGATTAACCTACTTGAAAGAATTCCACAAACAAAAAGAAAATTCACTCAGAGAGATAAAACTAATTCGGTTAAATAGTCTTGAGTTATGCACCAGATACTGGCTGGACTGTTGCAGAGCAAACTTCACATTGTCATTTACGCCTAACACAGCTCCCCTCTCACACACGATGCCCCTTCCCCACCAACCACCTCGGGAAGGTCCACACTAATTAAAATGAAAAAATTAAAATGGGAAGGACTTGTCCCTTGCAGTTATGATGCCCACATCTACCCCTCCCCTTTAAACTCCAAGGCATAGACAATTTCAGGGGTAGGGGGAAGATGTTTAATTTCTTTTTTCTTTCCCATTCCCCCTGTGCCTGCAACAGGCTTCTGGGAGTGGGAAAAGGGGGGAAGGTTTTGGGAAGGATACCTCATGGCTTGAAATATCCACCTGTGCAATACTCCAACAACCGCCAGGCTCCTCTGCTCCCTCCTCTCCCCACTCTCACACCATTTCTCTGCCAGGCTCCGAGAGAGGAGCTGATGGCTGCGGCCTGGGATTTAAGAGAAAGATTCTGTAACAGCATTTTCCTACTCGCACTTGTGAAGGATTGGTAAAAGACCCCCAAGGATGCTCAGTGGAGGCCGGGAAATCAGAGGGTACCCTGCATTGCTAAGTTTGTCCCCATCCTCCTCTACATAGTTTCCTCTTTCTTGCCTAGCACGTGCCTTTTTTAACCTCCTGTCATATCTTCTAAGCTGCAGCTCCAGTCCCCTTGTGCCTTAAGTGGTTTTCTCCTCCTCTCTGAAGGGCTCAAGAGTCAGGATTTGGTTTCTCCAGCTGTGAGGATGCTCCCCACAGCTGTGCTCTGTTGGGATGTTTGGCCTACCTACCCTGGAACAGTGAGAAAAAAGAGAGGCAGGGAATCTCTCCAGCCTTCAAGTCCTCCCCCCTCCGAAACAACAAGTTCACAAAACACAGAATTGCGATTAGCTTGCGGGGAGAACTGGTTACGACTTGTGCTCAGCCGGCTTAGACTGAAGCTCCACTGATGGAGCAGCGGTTTTACGATTCGGAGAGAACGCAGCCGTGAGGTATTTTTCTGTCCATTTAGACAAGTAGATAGTTTCAAGCCTTGCTTAACCAGGACTTAAAGGAGAAGTACAGTTTCCACTTCTGATGACTTCCCTTTGGGCCCACTCCCCACCCCCTATCACCTTCTCCTGCCCAAAACTCAGGTCTTCCTCCCGCACTGAGACCTTCTGATAAAATGCCACCACAGAACCAACTTCAGTTTGTACTCAAACATTGGTCAACATGGAATGGCTGTCGGGCATTCGGTGCATTCTCTTAGCCAACGCCAGAACAGAGAGAGAAGCAGCCAGGGTCAACTCACAAACAGATACAAAGCAAAGAGACAGAGAGACAGAAATTTAGAGGCCAGTCACCAATAAAGATGGAGAAGGGTGTGAAGATGCTCCCAAATTGCAGAGCCTCTAAATGCATGGAACCAAGCGTTCAGTCACTCTCTCACTCTTGGATATAATGTTCGGTTGGATGGCATTCTCTTACACGCTGGTAGGGCTGGGCTCTTTCCATTCAATCCCAGCCATTATCCTTGATCATGTGAGCTAGTTCAATGATGTATTTGCCTTCTTTATACTTCTGGCTGCTTTCAAAAGCATGTTCCTAAAAAAAAAAAAAAAAATGGAGAAAGAATGAGATCACAATGATATCCAAAGGTAAAGTCGCAGTTACAGATCAGATCCGCGAATGCTGGTACAAGTCTCAGCCTTGTCTACAGAGTAGAACAGTCAAACTGCAGGTCCTTCTGATGGCTTTTGGGAAAATTACATTGGAAGAATCTTAAATCGTGCTTCTAGCTGTCTTTACAGGCTGGAAAAAGAGAACAATCGGCACCATGTAAATGTGCAGCTTTCTGTAGGCCAAGGGCAACTGCTCCTTGAACTATGCTTTAGGAATCATCGGTGACAAAACCCATCCCTCTCTAGGGTGGTCTAAGAATTTATTAATGGTTGTTACGAATGCAGAGGTCCTCTGATGAAACATGCTGTAAAAGCATTACCATCGGGAACGAGACGGATTATGGTAAACTTCACGTGGAACTGGAACGAACGGGCACTGAGGGACGAGAAGGACCCACTCTGCACAGATGCGTGCTTGCAGCTACAGAAACACACAGTGCTTCAACACTGCAGAACTGAAGACGTAAGGAAATGTATGGGATCCCTAACCAGGAGGGATTCCCGTTATTGAGGCTGCATCCTCAAAAGCAGTTCAGCTCTGCTCAGGTGTGCTGCTTGCGTGCGTGTAATGCATCTGAAATAATGTAATTCTAGTGCTGGAGAGGCTCGGGCTTACTGCTATGTTCAGGAAATTTTCTATTTTCTTTTACAATAAACGAAAATAGATGTACTCAGTGTCCTTCTCCATTTGTGCAATCCACGCTGTGTTTCTGCATGAATTCCTACTGCATCAATTTTTGATGCTTTACTTTTTATAGCCTTTCAACTGACTTACTAAAGAATATTTCTGTCCAGAGGCCACAGATACAATATCTGTTTTGTTTAGACACTGGTCAAAATGTTTTGCCAAACAAGTATGCCACGTGCCTCCTGAAGCTGAAATTAGGATGTAGCATAAGCCTTTATTTGAAGGTAATTGCATTTATGAAGAGCAAGAGACAGCAAACAGATAAACTCATGTTCAATATCATTTCCAGTGGGAAGGACACAGGATTAACAATATATGGATCATTCTATTATTCTGATACCGTCAGGGAAAAGAGACAATACGAACCACAAGACTGACTGAAGTTATCCTCATTTCTGTTAAGTATCACTAAGGGATGCCCACCAAGATTAGGCCCAAGGTATATATTCTTAGTAAAAAAATACATTACCCACAAAGAGCTCCTGCTCTGAATGGAAGCAACAAACACAAGACAGGAAGAAAAATGGAAACGCAGGAAGGGAAGAAGACGTGGCTACAGACCAGAACCCGCATTTCTGGTTCCCAAGGTAATGGTCTTTCCATGAGGCCACACTACCACACACACACCTTCAGAAAGGGCTGCAGCAAAGATATCCACAGGAAAAACAAACGATACTGATACTCACATATTTCCAACCCAGTGTGGTTTTGCAGTTTTCACAGTAAATATCTGCAACTGCATGTAATCCTGTTAATAACACCCGCTCCTCTGCAGGGCCACAACCCACATTAACTCTGGGGAAAAAGGAGAGATGCTCCCGATTAGCATGTCTTTCCACAGCAAGACGCTACAATGAAGCTGACAGCAATTTTATTACAGCATTTGAAAACATAAGCAGGAGGTTCAGGATACGGAATATCACAGCTGTGCCCAAAACAAAGACCTCTCGCAGTTCCCAAACAGAATGAAAAGGTAACACAGAATTTTTATTCAACTGAAAATTCTATGAAGCTTTGAACAGAAGATTAATAACATTCTAGTAAATGGCACTAATTACACATTTGAGAAAGATTTTCATTTTCAAATAGGTAAAATGGTACTTTTACTGTCCCAAATGAAAACTTGAAAAACGTAACTGAAATCAGCAGTTCTTCTGAAAGATATCCCAGCAGTGATCTTACCAAAACTATTTTCAGTTGTTGGGAAAATTATACTTAAATTTTATGCTAGCTCTAAAACGTAAGTTCATATTTAAGATATCATTTATTCTCTACATTCACAAAACTCTGACTCTCTGGTCTAGCTACATTCTCCGAGAAGAGAATGACTCATCCATTAGCTCTTATTTCTCAATCTGATGACCAAAACACCACCTTTTCATAGCTGCTTATCTGAAACCTCAACATAAAATCAAGTATGAATCAGTGCTATTTCCTGCCTCCAACCATCTTCAGCAAGCTCCCAAGGCTTAGGCAGAGGTTTTCTAAAGGAAGACTATCCTTTTGTTTGCTTCTTCCCGAGGGTTGTCTTAAATCTGTCCTAAGAAATGCAGAGGTGACACGTACAAAGTAATACTCACACTGAATTGAAGAGGTATGCTCGTCCTTGGCTTCCTTGAAAGGACTGAAAGGCAAGAAAACAAAATTCCGTTGGCTGGTTGATAGAAATAAGGCTAAACCAGGACCTGCCCTCAACGACTGCGTTTATGGTAGTTATAGCAACTGTTTGCCAGGCCTGGGAAACGCGCATCGTTACAATCTTCGAGATGGAAAGAGCACAAAGCAAAACGTCAGGAGGAGATGAGCACTGATGAACAGAGGTCTTGTCCTGTGATGGGGAGGGAGCAGCTGCCTCCAGTTCTAATGCCTGGCCATTTCACAAGGCCTGCTGGCAACCCACTGGGAACTTCACCTGATATCACCAGCATTTCCAGTGCCGTACAAGCCCAATGTACTTTTCAAGAGATAAGCTGCTTTCTCTCTCATATCCCAGCAATCTCTATTTTCACCTTTTCAGTTTTGTTTATCAATTTCACACTACTGCCTCAACCTCACCTAATGCAGCCTTGCTGCTGTATATTGATTTGAATCTCTTTTCAAAAAACAAGGTGTTCACAGAGAATTCCCGCTGCACTGCCACAGTTTTGAAATGCCGCTGTTGCACTTGACGGCACATGAATTCCCCTCAGGAAGACTGCACCGATGATGCCGAACCCAAGTGAGAGATAGGGACCTATTTGTGCAAGGTGCTGTGCACACAAATACAACCTCTACTCTACTGATCTTACAAAAGACCTTAGCCTTGCTGAGGTGTCTGCAAGCCGTCATATTCCCAACGATGCCAGGGAGATCTTCAGGACTGGATCTAAACATAGGATGAGATACCACTGCATAGAGACAGATGTGGACAAGAGAGAACCACATCACGGCAAAACCAAACCAGATGATCACCAGTTGCGGCACACCCTCTCTGCCCCATGTTTCCTCAGGATCTTACAGCACCACCATGAAAAGGGAGCGTTTTGAAGACCGCGGGGCAACGCCAGCCCAGCAGGACACACCAGGTAGCCAGGACGCTTCCAAGAGCCAGCAGGCTCCGTTTGTGTCAAGTCTCTAGTACTACCCCATGACGGTGCCTCGCTTACAAGAGCCGGCTCACACATAGCAAGTGCTACCTGCATTTTTAATGTACTTTGACAAGCACACACTGAATTAAACATTTGGTGCTTATGAGCAAGAGCACAGTTGCTGTCTGCACACAAGTTACCTTATGGTACCTCAGGGAATGTATGCACTGAGGGGCAAAGAGATGGGCAAGTCAAAGAGCAGCTTTTCTGGATCATTTAATCCTTTACCTTGCACCTTACCAGGAACTTTGGAATATTTAATGGTTTTCTTAAAACCTCAGCTTCTACAGATGAGCAATCACTTCAGACTACATACCCTTAAAAGGGGGGAGAAAGAGCTTTGAGAGAAAGAGAATTATTCAAGGTTTAACATCCCTGGCCCACTAACACTGGTTATTTGTTAAGAGGTACCCAACCCTGGGGCAGCACAAACATGCTCTCCCTGTGTCACATAAGGCAACCTCTGGGAGGTCCCTGCCCTTCCCAGGTTGTCCCCTTCCATCAGTCCGGCCCTATGGATGCACCCCTACGCCTGCCCAACCACTGTCTCACAGAGGAGCAAAGTCAAAGCCGTGCCCGAGAACCAGCAAGCCTGTGGATAGATCTGGACCGCGTTTCTTACTTCTACACACATCTGCATTAATCAACTGCCTCCTGCCTCCTCCGCACTGGGGAGGCTGCTGCATGCTTCCAGCTAACAGTCCTAATTCCCAGAGCTAGGGTACCAACCCATTAGCTCCAGCAAGTGTTTCGTGGGTGCTGCCCGGGTTAACGGCAAGCAGCTCTGTAACAGCCTGTAAGACATGCTCTCCATCGCGAGTCCTATTCGTGTGAAAAGTGGAGACGGAAAATTCACTCACCAGCAGGAGAGAACAAAACACATTAAAGGAGTTATTTAAAACTGCCCTGACAAGAGAACAAGTACGGCCTGTCACGGTGTTTAGCCTGGTGCCCTTCTTGGTGTCAAGGTACTCTCCAGAAGTGGCGGAGGCCCGCTGGAAGATCCGCAATTGCAAGAACGTACGCAAAAGGCTCCTTACCATGGAGCAGAGGCACCTCTGTGGGCAAACACAATGCCACGGGGCATGCAGGCAGGGAGCCACATGCAGCAATGGAAGCTGCCTGGGAGGTCTGGATGGCAGCGAGGGCTCTGCCAGCTATAAAGCCACTGCCTGGCAAAAGAATTGACTCAGTCCTGGAGGAATAACTGTTCTTCAGAGGAATGTGAAGCCCAGTATTAGTTGCCACCCAGGGCACAGCAGAGCCACTCTGGATTCAGAGAGGACGCCTGAGGCACTTGGATATCTCTTTCACCCAGACAAAAGCAGTGCCCTGAGGAACGCCTCTTTTCTTGGGCAAGAATTAAATGGGACACATGGCTCAAACATGTTTGTGTAATTGCATTTATTAGAGAAGCTTCTTTTAATCCTTCTGCAAGCAGTCAAGTTCTTACTGTTATTGTCAGCTGGCTGACACCCCACATGCCAACTAGGTCTAGCCTGACTGCTACAAAACACACACTGCATTGTTTCAGCATCCTGTGTGTGGTAAAGCAGGAATCGATGCGAAGCTGATGGCCCCCTGGCCAAAAAGAAGAGTCCAAGCCAGACCCAGGCAATGCTCTACCTTGCAACAGCAAACAGCAGGGGCATTGGCTGTCCACGCTGCAGAAGAGGGATACCAGCCTGGAAGGATGGACTGTGGATGGGGTACAGGGATTTAATAGACGGTCCCACAGCAACATGTATGCCATCAAAGCAAAATGAAAGCAGATGAAGCTTGCTAACCATCCAGTCCTTCCCAGTAAATACTTTTCCATAAACACCAAAGTGGCTAAGTTTGCCAATAACTACAACCATGGGAGCAAAGTTTTTATTGGTACAGAAACAGGATTTTCCGTTACTGCTGCACAAAGGCCTGTCTTTAATAAACAACAAAACCAAACCCATCAGCTTTGTGTTCGGGGCTCACTGGACACTATTCCAGCCCACACCCAGGGGAGAGTAGCATCCTTTCAGAGGTGCCCTTCCTTCCAGCTCAAGCCAGCGCTTTAGGGTATCTAAGGGTGGTCACTGCAAAAAAAAAATAAATCACATTAATTGTCTTCTGCCCAACCAGAACTTTCTAACATACCTCTGCTTAGCTTTCAGTGTGGCTCCCTGTCTTAATATTCACCTTCCAGCTAGCTAAGGATTTGGCAAACCAAACGAAATGAAGCGAGAAAGGTCTGTCAACCACCTCAGGTTCATCAGTGCATTTGCTCTCTACAAGACTAAGCTGACTGTATCTTTATAAAGGCAGCACAGGCAGGTTTTATCTGGGTGTTGTAACCTCAGCATTTTCTGGAGATGTTCCTTCTCTTCTGGTGCTCCAGAAAAATGGGCACATACTGTAAAGGGCACTATGAAATCAAAAGAAACAGATCTATTTATACACAAACAGATGTTCTTTTTTTAGTGGTTTGGTTTTTTTTTTTGGTTGTTGTTGTTTAAGAAACACACAAAGAGATTTCCACAACACGCTTGGTTTTCCCTTAACAGTGACAGTAAGACCTACTTTCTGTGCTATGCATTTTCTCTGTGTAGATTTTCTCAATACACATTCCAAAGTGTATCTCACACGCATGCTTATAAACCCAGACTTCTTATTCTCTAAAACAACAGCTCCTGGCACCACTTTCCAGCTGAAAGAAATGGAAAGGATTTTTTTTGTTGTTTTTTCCCACTGAAAGCCCAAGCACATATTTTTCTCTGCACTGCTAACGCTCAATGTCTGGCTGGAAACACATCTGTATATGCCAGCAACAAAGCTCTCCCTCCCCATCCTGCCTGAGCCCTCTAAAAAACCATATACGCTTTTGAGATGTGCAATACTCAACAGCTTTCTCCTCCTGACTACACACGTTCAAAAAACCTTCCCCACTCCTGGGTGCTCCACTCAGCATGGAGGCATGTAAAAGCTGCAGGGCCTGAGGAGAGCTGATTTGAGTACCCAGGTGTGGAACCACAAGCCTGGAGTCAGCTATTTGGCTGCAGATCCTTGCCTGCCAAGCTGTCTTTTGTTATGGCAGAAGCTCCATGTTAAGATGCCTTTGGCGGCTGCTCTGGTTGAAGAAGTTCCTATCACCCAATTTACAGACACTCATTATGGCCCCCTCAGCTGCACTGACTCCAAATTAGATCTGTGAAATCATTATTTTTAAAAACAAATACTTTGTGGGGGGTGGGTGGGTTTGAGGGAAATAGTTTTTTCTCCTTGTACCTTATAATGGATCCAGTTTAAAAGGCAATCACACAGACTACTTAATAATCACGGTATGGGGGCAGACACAAGTCATTCAGAGTAGGAAGTTCTCAAACTACATTTGCTGGCAAAGAACGACAAGTGCAGAACTGCAGCTCTGGTGAGAGACAGTCTGCAGGATAAGGAGTTTGGGTTTCACAGACGCTGTTAAACCAGATCTGCCGCAGAAGGAAGCGTAACATGCAGCCAGCACCTAAGAAGTGCCAGCTCCTTTGTGGCAGACATGTTCTGCTTGCTAGAGGTGGACTCGGCCTGCAAGACTCAAAGCTGAATCCTTATAAATTGAACACCCATGACCTTGGGAGCTGCCAGTTTGGTTTAGACCATTTGTTACATTCTGGCCCCGATCTGAAGCGCTGAATCTACCGTTCTGTTTGCTCTGAGCGAGATGCATGACTCCTTCAGTGGAGCAACAGCATGCAGACAACCGCAGACACAGAGAAGGGCTATGCCCCTCCGCCACTCCAGCCCGTTTCACGTTCCACCTGCCTTCCCACTGCCATAAGACCTTCGCACTTGCACATTCCCGTTACTGGTGACCGCTGGAGAGACACAGGAAAATTTTTACATTCAATCAGTACAGCCAGGGAAAGGCATGAATTCTGAATGTGCTCCAAACACGCCTACACACCATACCCCTTCTCCCCAGTACCTACAGCTTCTCATTCACTGCACAGCCCACTCAGCAGTTCCACACACTGAACAGATGATAGGATTAATACCCCAAGTCTTTGTGACAGCGTTTGACAATAGGCTAAACACAAAAAGAGCTGGCTGGAATCATCTGGAAAAATAGGAAGCAGTTGCCAGGACTAAATGGCTACGTACTGATGCTTGTTCTCTGCAGACTGCAGCAAAGAAAACCTCCACTCACCTATATCCAGCTGGCAGCCTTTTAAGAAACCAATAAAAGAAAAATGAAAAGGCAACTGGTCCCATAAAGGTACAGGGGGAAAAAGGAACAGAGCGTGCCCCTCCACGCTATGCTCTTGAAAGCTACAAATAATTCTCACTGCAAGGATGCAAACAGGAACAGAGGGCCCAAAGCCACCGCCGGAGATCAACGGCAGTTGGCACGTCCTAGGCAATGCGAAATGGTAGCATCAGGAGAAGCCAAATGACCACAGCCATCTGGACTCTTCAAAAAAGGACATGTTTTCTGTGCTTGTGATATCCCCACTGGGACAGAGCAATTCAGTGAGTAAGAGAAACAGTATTACAAGCTCCGGAGTTTAAGAGGCACTGAAGTCTGTGGGAGAGAAAGTCATCCAACGATCTATTCAGAGAGAGCTCAGTTATCACTTATTTCCCTCCTACATGTGTAACTTTTGGTTTTAAGTTACTACAGTCATTTGCACAATACCGACTGTAAGATTTCTCTATTCTTGCTGCTGATTTAACCCTTAAACATGTAAGGATGAGACGTTCTCATAAAACACAACCTGAATAGGCAGAGGAGACCTTTAACTATGACCAAAGCATGATGTCACTCTAGCTGGAGTGCACACACATTTCATATAAAGACATGCTCCAAAACACAGGCTCTCCCCACACTCCTCCTGCTCCCTCGAGCACTTAAATCTCAATTCCTATCAGCTGCTCTCCCACCTAACAACCAACATCACACAGAAAGCTCTGCCTTCATGGCACCTTTCAAACCCTATTAATTATGGCAACAACAATTTGATTAAAAAGATAAGTTCTGCAATTGTGTTTAGAGGAACCACTATGCCTGGTAACGGCACTAGGTGTGCTTCATCACTCTAGGAGGAGGCTACTCGTGAGTTACTGCACAGCGGAAAGAAAATTGGGAGAATTTAACTATGAAAATACCTGCTGCAGATTCTGAGGGCTGCACTAGACGGTGCGGGCTATTCCAACCACCTACTTGCAACATATTCAAGTATTTCCCAAGGGAGCATGTGTTCAATTACTTGGTCCCTGTATCCGCACAGACTACAGAGACCTCCTCAGGGTTCATTAATTCCACCTCACAGAAGGGACAGTCAATGATCAGATTAAACTGAGATTCAATTTTGCTCCGATTGTGCAAGATACAGACCCATGTCAAGGGAACTGGTTACATTATTCCACCTCGTGCACAGATGTGACCTTACCCTGTTCAAACTGCATTCCTCAGTTTTAAACATGGGTCCTTAATGCTATTTAAAGCCCAAAGTCGATACAGAATTAGTGGACCAAACTCATCTCTGAAGTAATTCAATTAATTCAGCATGGCCTTATTCCCCAGCTTTTTGGGGAAATCGCACACTTTGCTGTGCGATTACACAGTGAGTTAACTACGAGTCTACCGTGTTTCATCCTAGAAACAGCTACATCTGAGCAGTTTTACACCGTATTTGTGTCTCAGGTTACGTAGTCTGTGAGAAGGAGGGTGCACAGACTGGAACAATGAAAGCTCTTACTACGTTGTGGTTTGGTTTTTTTTTTTTTTTCCTCTGATGGGCGATGTTATTACAATTTTTTCTTCTGCCTCCTGGCAGCAGCAGGTGTTCATTCAACCCCCTGGTTCCCTCCACACCCCGATGGGAGCAGGGGCGAGACGTGTTTCTGATAAGAGCCTTTTGTCCTAGCAGGAACCGACTCAGCGCTTTCACAGCACAGGATAGGTGGGGAGAGACTGCAGCCAGACAGTGCAAAAGGTCTGAACACACACCCGCAAAAATACCAGCAAGCTATCCTGCTGGCATCACCTCCACCTCCCATGAAATAACTTCTCTGCTGCTCGGAAAAGGTTGTACGATGACACTGTCTGTGAAAAGGACAATTTAATGGAGCAAATTATCAGTGATGAAGCACCTCATGCTTCTGTTATATCCCACTTTTTTGGGGGAAGCATCAATTCTTGCTTTGTGTGCAAGAGCAGAACCTCACCCCTTGGAACTGTTTCACGTTGCAAAAGCAACACTGCATGAGCTGGGTCTAAGTCCTCTACCCGCTGTGCCACAACCAGAAGAGACGGAAGGGCAGACTTTCCGAAGAGGCTGAAAGAATTTAGCCATCACTGCCAGCTGAAGCCATCTTCAACCCTACTCAAACCTACAAGAGCCCTTTAGTGCACGCAGCTTTCACATCACACTCTGCTGTGCTCTGAAATCCAAGTGTTCCGGTGCCACATACCAGCCTCCCCCTTCCTGAACCCTAAAATACTCACCTTGGCTTAAATTTGCCTGAATTTTGAGTGGTAGTTGATTTTTTTTTTTTTTAATAAGGACTTAAAACAGGTTTTTGCCTTTTTTTTTTTTTTTTTTTAAAATAAGCGAGGTTCTCTCATCTTTTCATGTTTCTAGGAGTTGAAACTAAGAAAAACCAGCATTGTTCCCAAGACTCCCAAAAATGCTAAGGAAAAAGTATCTTGAACCATAAGACGATACCCGGCGCATACTCTGAGCGTTATCTCTGTAAGATCAGTACTGCTCAGGAAGACGGAAAACAAGCGGGACCGTACAGATGCCCGATCCCATCAGAAGCGAGCCATGAAACGCTGCTCTGTCCTGCTCATCGGAGCGGTTCTCGAACACGCGTCAGCACAACACGAAGGTGACACCAATGCTCCGATGGGGCTGCGTTGCTCCCAGGCAGATAGGCTGTACAAACTGATTTAAATGGGTCAGGATCCAGGGGCACATTCCCAGTTATTAATTCATGTGTCAGTATGACTGTCCATTATCACCAGAGGGCAGAGCAAGAGATTTCTTTCAAAGGGAAATTTTATATTGCAGCTGCAGAGGAGAGATCTCTTTGGAGGTTTTGCAATTAATGAACATCAGTACTTGGGGAAGTACGAATTGCCTAAAATTGAGGTTTTCGTTTTTTCCTCAAGTGCAGAGATTTCTAACACAATTTAAGGCTCCACTCTGCTAAGCTAAAGCCTGAACAAAGCTTTGTAAAGCATGTCAAAATTCAGAAAGTAGTTGCAAACTGCTCTGTCCCCTACTCCCTCCAACATGCCTGGCAGGCTCCCCTCCAGAGTCTGACTCGGTTCAAAGGCAACGCTGTTAAGTCTCATCATGGTATCACGAGTCCTGTGCTATTCAGCCTCCTTATTAAAGCCCTGGGCTCCTGGACTCTGCTCTTATTTATTTTCAGATGTGTTTCTAGGCCACAGACTTCAAAGAGAAATTTCAAAATGTGAACGCTAAAGGCGCAAACAACTGAAGGCAAATAAAAAATACACCAAATTTATTACTTCTATAAAACTTCACAATATTTGGGGGCTTCTCTTGTGATTTTGATGGTCTCTGGTTGCTGGTCCTGTTGTCCTTCAAAACTTGACTTTAAGATGAAAAAGGATGGAAATACTGTGGGAAACAAAGCAGATGCAGCATCAGAGTAATTGTTTTTAAAAGTAAATCCTGCAGGAGACAGAGCCCCCTCTTCTCTGCAGCCCAAGCAGGGGGGAATAGATGTGCATGACTTAAGAGCCCTGCAGCCCCCTGAGAGCAGGGAGCACGGGCACTGCACCAGAGTTAGGAGAGATCTAGGCTTTTGTAATGATTTCCACCTACTTCTGGAACTACATATGTATTGACACCAAACTGCTTAATCAGGCAAAATTAAGAGCAAGCGCATTGCCTAAGGAGCATTTATAACCCCACAGGAGGATGGAGTGGGGAGAAAGGGTAGGGACACGTCTTGGAGATCTGCTTCATTCCCCACATAGAGCACTCCAAATGATAAGCCAAGCCAGCACACAGAAGCAGCACTGCATTAAAGAGAGAAAGCCACAAACACACGCAGATAGAAAAATGGCAGGTTAATTCCTGCTTGACGACAAGTAGAAGACCACTTGCAACAGAAGACTGACATTTACCCAACATTAAACCAAGGAAAACTATCAAGGTGTGCCTGCTGGCAGAAGCAATGTTTATTTCTATGAAGCGCACCGAGCTCCTCCCAGGAGCACTGCCATGAGCCCTGGAGAAGAGCAGGCCATCTCCCACATGCAGTGCCTGAAGGGAGATGGTAAGCTCCACATTCACTGTATGATCTAGATGACAGGGGATGGGAGAAGGAAATGAAAATCCACATATACCAGGTCTTCATGCTGGGCCTCAGGCCATACTGTCGGTTAACCCTGATCCTCTACCTCCATGGCCTCAGTCCCAGACGCCAGCATTCCCCAATCTGCAGGAAGTTCAAGGGAGTTGAGATGAGGATGGCATCTCCAGCACTTAAAGTCAGTGACATCCATTGAACATCAGCCTTTACATTTTGGTATGTTGAAGGACAATATGGACAGAAGCACCTTGTTATTTACTGTGAAAAAACGACGAAGGTAACACCAAAGCCCAGTGGTGTCTTTCTGGATACGGAGAAGAAAAATGCATTTTATTCTAGTGCTACTGCAATTGCTAGAGAAGCAGCTGTGGGGGTTTTCCCCCCATTTTTGAATGCTGCTGTCTTCCTGTAGGTTGATGCCAGCTCAAAGCATCCAACGATCAAGTCATTTTAAAAAGGAGTGGCAGTGGGGAGGGTAAAGCTCTTTCTTTCCACATTAATTATTGCTACCGCATGGGTTTTAGAGATAAACACAAGACAGAACTGGGATGGAAGATGGAAACTGCTAACGCAACAAGTTATTTAATTAGCAGCATAATAGTGACTGTCCATGTATCAGTGGAGTGCTGTATTCCATTAATACAGCCGCTACGCTTACAATAGCGCCAATGCTGACAATGAGAGCAGACTTGCTTTTCAGCAAAAGCAGGTCTGTCCAGGGCAGCAGCTCTTCTCTGTCCCTGGATAAGATCCACTGCAGCGAGATGAAGCCACCACATGTACACCTCACTGCTGAGAAGGCTCATCAAAAGTTATACTTTGTTGTTTAATCTGTTGCCTAAATTCTGAGTGTCGCTACTCTAAAACAAGCATTGTGGTACTGAAATTTATTTTATTGCTGTGGATGTGGCCCCTATGGAAACTGCACAAAAATGTGTGCATCAGCAGACACCGAGATCTCTCAGCCAAGCCAGAGTGCAGGACAGGCCCAGGCTCTTACAGAATTTGAAGCAGACCCCATGGGTACCCATGCCTGCATTTCTCCCCAGCCTCCCCCCTCAGAGCTGGGCTGGAATCGAGGTGTTCATATTTGAGATGCTCCATAAGCAGCTAAGCTTAATCTGATTTAAACTCATTCCTTCTGTGGCAATCACTGCTGAGAGAGATCACTGGAAATCTTTGAATTCCAGGTTTCAGGTTAAGACAGTCTCAGTTTCTACCTTTGTAATTGCTACTTATTCTAACAGTTGTGACTTCCATGCAAACACACCGTGTATTTTAAGAGAGGAGACTCTGGGCAGAGTTTCCATGTGCGCTCAAGCTTCAGTCCTTGCCTGTTTCAATTCTGCTGGCTGAGGAAAAAACTGTCACCTCCAACAGATGGATGCTGAGGCCCCTCTCCAGGAGAGGCCAGACTCCTAGAGAGATCTGCTTCTTGCTGGCAGACATAACAGCTCGGCTAAAACAGATGTGAAGCCCTCTGATAGCATTTCCTGCTACTATAAAACGAAACTGCAATAAAAATTATCACAAGAGACTCCTCCTTTCTCCCCAAGAGGCAGCAGGTGAAAGAGCCCCACGTGGCCCCCACACTCACGCGTGCGTGTGTGACTAAATTACAGATGAAACCAGAGGTCTCAGAGTTGTGAGACTCATCTCTGCGTTTTTCCTGGGCTCAATCTTACAACTATAAATCAGATTAAAAGTACACACCTGCATGAGAAGTTCATAGGGCAGCTCACCCCATCAGCAAGCCTTCGAGCCTGCTGGCATTTCCTCCTCTTCGCACTTCAAGGGCCAACAACCGAAACACCCAACAAACCCAGGAAGGCTCAGACCTGATCAACTCCATGCTCCAGTTGTTCAGGATTTGCAGCAGTTGCAGCAAAAACCCTGATGATTCACTGTCTTTCGGCCCTGGCATTTCCCTGGATAATAAATGGGAACAATATTTTATTTATGCCCAGGTCATCAATTCTAAGGCAGAGAAAGCAGCAGATGAAAGGAACGTTATTTCCATAAAGAAAGTGATAGATTAGAAAAATCCATTTTTATCCTGTCCCTCCTCTCCCTGACAGGGAATTCTAAACCTTTTTGAATTATTACCTTTTTCCTTCTTTTTTGGAACAGAATGAAGTATTTTAAAATCACATAGCAATTAATTGCTGTATAAACACAATTATACAAGGAGGTAAAAATTACCTTGGGCTTCTTCTATTAAACAACCACATCCTGATGAAATAAGAGACCTGATCCTGACTGTCTTCAGATCCCATTACGGTCAGTAGGAACTGAAGGAGCACAGTAACTTGTAGGGTAACCCTCAGAGGAAGCAATTACACAGGACAGAAAGATCTAATTTAGGTAGCTGTAGTACGGAATAGGTATTACAAATACTCATTACACAGCTCAGATTTCATATCCTGACTTTTTCCTGCAAAGGGCATTTCTGTTTGTTTATTCCCTCTCAAATAAAGCCTTCTCAGAGCTGATGAGAGGTACTCAAATGACAGCCTTCGAGGCCCACTCCCCTCCTCCCTGCTGCCATACAGGCCCAGCAACAGCAAGGACAGCAAACACCGATCCGTCTCGTAAAGGTGTCCTGGGGATGAGCGTGATTGCAAGAGTTCATCTCTGCCCAATCAATTCTCAGACTCCCGGTCAAGATGCCGAAGGAAAAGGCTCCCATTTAACAGCTTTGCTGACACATCGTTCTACTGAGAACTGAAGTCCCCTCAACCCACATTTAATTTTAAACTTCGTGGAAGCCAAGACTACAAGCTACCTTACTGCAAGTTCACACCAGTGAAATGGGAAGGCAAGAAACTCTCATGACTTCTCAGGGAACTGCTTTGCTCTTCATTACTTACAGCTTGAACTCTAGCAATACTCGCAATTAAGAACAAGCTCTGAATAATGCCTAGAAGTGACAACTCATTAGGGAACAAGAGCTGCAAAGCAGGATCCAAAAGCTACTGGACAGCTTCTAGAAATGTGCATAAAATTGATAAACCCGGCGCATAAAGAGCTAACAGCAAACAAATGAACACAAGATTACTGTGCAGTGCTGAGCCAGTAAGACTAATAAAATTATGAAATGTGTACTCTGTAAAGATGTTAACTGCTGAGTCTGAGGCTGGAACAATGAGGCCAGCCCCGTTTCCATTCCTAAAAAGATGTTGAAACGCTAAAGATGTAGAAGAGAACCACAAAAATTATTTAGAACTGGAAAAAATAACATTGCACCATGACAAAATTGACTCTATTTAGCCTACCAAAAAAAATGATCAAGGGTGACCTTGCTTACTGTATACCACAACCTTATATAGGGAGAAATAGCAGGTACTGTAGATCTATTCCATTAGCAAAAGAAAGAAATTAATGGCCAATGACAGGAAGCACAAGCCAGACAAATCTAAATTCAAAGTCTCCAATTTTTAATAGTAAGGATGATTAACCACTGGAAAAAATGACCAAGGGGAGCAGTGAATTTTCCCTCTTGAAGTCTTCAAATCAAGACTAAATGCTTTTTCTGAAAGACATGCTGCAATCATGTTGAAATCTGCTGGCCCATGCTCTAGAGGAGGTCAGATGTGATAGCTCCTCCTGGCCTTAAGAGTTCATTACTGTGAAGCTAGGAACTTCAATACATATTGGGAAGAAACAAGATCTACTTTTAAAGCAAGAAGAAACCCCATGTCATGAAAAATGGTAAGAACTTTACCCATGAAAAGGGAATACTCGCCTCACCTCACACAGAGTTTTTTTCCTATGAAGGAGATGCAGGATTTTCACTTTTCCCATCTTGGACACTTACTAAACGTCTCTTTCTGTTTCCACTACAGTCTTGAAACAGCCACATCGTAATTTTCAGATTATTGCTTTAGCTTGTGTGCATGCTCCCCTGACCCAGCAAATAACTTTGTCTTCAAGGCGAACTGACATACAAACACCGGCTGGTTCATTAGAAGCGAAGCGCTAAGAGCATTACACACTGCCTTCCCCAGAAAGAAGAAAAAAAAAAAGCCCAAACAAACAAAAAAAACCACCAAAAGCCCAACATTTGCTGCTTACTTCACCTATACATGGTGCATCACATGCTTTGAAATAGCTGAATTAATCCACAACTTATCTGAAAGCCAGCACCAACATTTCAAATCCTTTTAAGATCCCCCAGTTGCAACACGGAGCAAAGTTTGCGGCACGCCATAGAGCTCACCAAGAGGCTGCTGTACCGACAAGCTCAGGCTCCAGCAGCCTGCTAGCCAGGGAAGCAGCTAGGTCACCAACGTCTGGGAGCAAGGCTTGCTTATAAACCTTGCAACTCCTGTCAAAGAAGATAGAAAAGAGAGCTTCTAAGTGTTCCCTAGGTAACAATCCAACCCCAGTTGAGAAAGTCAGGCACACACAAGTTCTCCATTTTTATTAAATTCTCTGTGCTGGAGGAGCTACAGCCTTTTCTGTTGAAGGATTCCACATTCATGTTCAGTAAGGGTCCTGCGCAGACATCAAAGGAAAACATTAAACTTCCTCGGCAAGCCTTAGGCTAGCTTCAGAGGATACATCACTGCGTAGTGTTTAGCAGTTCGATCACAGCAATTCATGGAAAAAAAAAAAAAGAAACTGCAGGACACCCACAAGACATTCCCTACATATTTCCATAATCAGAGACATTTCTGCTGAATTACTGCTCACATAGCAAAACCAGTCAGCAACCAAGACACTAACGTGGCTGCATTTGGCCTGTTATCTTTCTGCTTTTGTTCCCATCCTTTTTTTACTGGATGCCAGGTACATATGAATTCAAACAGAAAAGGCTGACAAAGAGTTTGAACAGCATAGAGCAGGTAGAAACCAGCATCACATCTGCCACTTTGAGAAAGAGAAAAGATGCTATTTACACTGCTGAGTATCTATTATGTTAGCTGTTCCCCCAGGCCTCACTAGAAAATGACGCAGAAGGCACATTTCTCAAGAAAAGCCCCTGCACCTCCTTCCTGGAGAGGTTTTGCCATCAGTGATTATCGAATAATATTTTTCTTAAACATTCTAAAAACCATAGGATGTTGTGCCTGGGAAGGATGAATGTAACAACAAGTATCTTTAATTTATTTTTTGGCAATTGGAAGGCATTGAAATATGCTTTTTAACTATAGTCGTCTGGCATGGTGTTTTTGTTTTTACAGTAAAGCCAAAGAGGATTAGGACACACTGTACTAATTGAGAAGAGCAGACAGTACCTGCTCCAAAGCTTTATCTTCCAAGCAGACCGGACAAAACAGCAGCATTTCACTTATACAGGTGGGGAAAGAAGGAACAAAGACATTAAGTGACTTATTCAAAGTCACACAGGAATCTGTTGCAGGGCAAGGTTGAGCTCCCAAAGTCTCAGTCCACTTAGGCATTGGAAAAAGCAATGAAACACGAGTACGTACTAAATTTGGCACAGATTTTTAAATGATGCATTGCTACAAGGGAACAAGAACCTCCACTCATGCTAACCCAGACGCCAGAGGAACATATAAAGGAAAACTAGTTACTCACTCCACCCAATCTATCCGATCACCTTGTATTTCCTAAGTCAGTAAGACCTTTCTTGGCCAGACAATCCAACCCACAAGTTAGATCTTATTACAAATCAGACACACTAAACCACTTTCTGCCTCCGGCTGCAGAAGATAAAAGGACAAGTAAGCAGGCAACATTTTGGTAACTGGCTTCAAGTAACAGCTTTGGATTTTCTTAAAAGCCTCGGTATTGATTATTTTCTTTAAATAGCAATGGCTTGTTGAGAAACGGTCTACCCATTTTAATGCACAAGGTTTTCCTTAAGTAGAAAAGAAAGCAAAAACTGCCCTGCCAAGGCATATTTGTCAAAAAGTTTCAGATACCCAGTCCTGGCAAAGCACTTTGAAGTCGGAGTAAGTTAACACTGGTGCTGAAGGGCTAAGAAGTGAAACTTGGAGATGAAGAGGAAATAAAGTACGGACTGACACAGAACGATACTGGGATTCAGCTCCAGCTTGTTTTTCAGCCAATGGCTTGAGCCAATGCTGCAATTTGTATGTATCCAAAGGAGCTAAAAGCTCATGGCATGCAAAGCAGTACAGCTCTCATGTGGTCTCTGCACAACTTGGGGCAAAAAGAATAGCGGAATTAATTTCATCAAGCCAAATCACCAACACCCTGCTGTTACATAAAAGCCTGTTTTCTGGGGAACGTTTCCAAAGATGGTGTCATTTGGGCTGTTTTGATTAAAATGACATAGTCAGGTTCGAGATGGGATACGCTGCAGACTGAGAGACACTCTGGTTTGACAAAACCACCCACTCCCTTTTCAATCCCCATGGCACTTGTTTCTTCCTTCCATTTGCCACATTTTCATATGGAAAACAAGCACGGCAACTGCACTGCCTGGTTCTCAGATGCTAAGACAAGGCTGTGATGAAAGAACTGCAGAAAGCCTCAGGGAGATGTTTAAAACCCAACTCAAACAGATAAAAAGATGACTATTTAAGTTTGCCTGGGAAAGTTTCTACACATATTGGAAAGCCCTTGAGGCAGGGACTGCCCTTCTGTTCTCAGTTTAAGAACCAGTTGTACAAATTATGATTGCACAATTACTTTTATAAGGTTTTCAATTATACAAAGAATGTTAAGGTTTGTAACTCTAAGAAATAAAACCTAAAACCCCAAACCCTTTGCATTCAAGTTGCACGACCCGCTCGTGCTCCACCAGCGGTGCAGTCCCAACACTACTACAAATTTATACCACAGTCTACAATGAACTTCTAGAACGAGCAGACACAAGCACCGCAGCACACCGTAGTTAATGCTTCCACGATTCAATACACACAGCCTCATATTGTGCTTTCATACCTTCCCGCCTGGGTCTGCATTTTAGCAGTCAGCATTCTTGGGCAGTTACTGCATGCCTCGACGGCTAGAAGCTCAAATTCCAAGCAGTCTGCAGCACTGGCATCGCCCTGTTGGAAGCTACTTACCTGCAAAGCTGGCTGCATTGCACAGCGGACCAGAAGGAGCATAGACATGGAACAAGGAGGGGAAGGAAGTGTCAAAGGTGAAACCACTGGGCATGCACAGCCTCATGTTTTCCCTGGCTGGGGACCAGCCATCTCAAAAAAAGCAGAGCACGAATTCCAATCCACCAAAAAAACAGTAAGTAAAACACAGTAAAGCATATTGTGTTTCAGCGTGAAATCCAGCTGGTAACAACTCTCCCAATGAAAAGGCAGGGGAGTGACTACCCCATTTTACAGATGTGTCAACTGAGCACAGGAGCCTGAAGTCAGACAGCTGGTCCGAGAGGCTGAATGTATTTCACATCCAGACCTGGGAACAGACTGCTGTTGGCATTTACATTTCAAAACTTCTTTCTGTTGAGGAAACGTACAACGTCCTCCTCTTTAAAAGCTTATGGCTTTGCAGTCCTCAAGGGCAGCTCTGCTAAGAGCTACTGCCATTGCACCCGAACAAGAGGAGCCCCCAACAAGGCCCAGAATGACTCACAAGCAATAGCCTAATAGGTAGCCTGTCTCTTCAGAAATTGCAAAAACCAAAATTGTAGCAGCCTGCAATCAGCATCATTCATACCAGAATACTTAAATTCAACTGTTTGGCATGGAGACAACATCACAGAGCGGCAAATCAACCTAGCCCATGCAACAACCAAGAGAAAAAGGAAGGAGACAGCCTCCAACGGAAGACGACAGCTCTGAGCACCAAACACGGAGAATCCAAAAGGACCTCCACAGCTGCTAAGACATCAACCCTGTAAGGACCGATGCCCTTGGTGCAAGGTGACACATTCTAATCTTTTCTGTGTGAACAGGAAGGGGGGGGAGCACTACACACTTTCTAACGGGCAGAGCACCTCTATCCCTTGAGATCCTGGCCTTTCTTTAAAGGCTGCTCCAAGAAGCTGAACTGGTTTAAGTTACGCATGCGCGCGTGCGCACACGCTGCGAGCTCACAGCACAATTTCCTCTCATCTCAGCTAATAAATCTTATGGTCAGCTAATAAATCTTATGGTGTGTCTGCTTTTTCTGAACACAAATTTTATAAGCTGAATAAACTTTACGGAACAGTTGATTGCCAAGGCAGCCAAAACCTGGAAACTTGATGCCTGACCACAGCCAGGCACTGCAGGCTCCAACAGACACACTGAGGAAGTTTAGTGTCTGCCCTTCAGAAAAAGATCCTCCTACCAGCCTGCTCTGTCTGCATCCAAGGCCCCTGCTTATTGGCTCTGAAAGCTTGTAATTTAACTTATTCTCAAGACCCTTCCCCTTGTGATCAACAGATCAGAAGACAGGACTGAATCCTTCCACCCTCCCCATCTCAGAACACATCCTACCATCCATCCCTTGCTTTTTCACTGCAAAGTGTCTTGTTAGTAAACTGGCAAAAATACGAGGGTTTGAGCAGCAACTCATCAGTCTTTGGAAAGCCATCTTACATTTCAGTAGAAGCATCAGAGAACCTTCCCTTAAGTAGGGGCTTAAGTGTAGTTGCTTGGTACCACTCAGAGTTTAACAGAGAACATCTCCAGACACTTCGCCTCCAAATCACGATCATGCAACAACCCTTTGGCTATGCTGACAAGCATGTACATGAACAAGAAGTATCAGGCAGGTAATTTATGCAGTCCTGGCCATCAGTTAGTGCAGTTTTACAGCTGGAAATGAGAGCGAGGAGGCAGTATCGTGGGAAGAGACAGACCACCTGTAAGCACTCCAGAGGCCTGAATTTGGAAACCTGTCCCCTGCAGCTATTTTCAAGATCTCTTAAAACAAGAACGGCAGCTCACAAGTAGATCCTTTATGCCGAGAGCCCATTTTCCAAGCCAAAACTGCAGTACCGGTTCAGGCCAGGCACTTCCACAGCAACTGACCTGCAGTGCGAGCGAACGCACCCTTCTGCTCCCCGGGGAGGAGGCATCCGCCCAGCACCTGCGGGTGAGGTCATGGACGTACCTTGGAAATGAGCTCATCGTGGTTGGCAAGATGAGCCCTGCAGTGAATGCAGCTGTAGGTCCTGTGGCACGAAGGCAGATATGCCTGGAAAGTCTTGGACCTTGTCATCTTCACCATTGGAGCCACTGAGCGCTGCGTGAACTCTGGGGTGGCCCAGGAGGCACTCCCGCAGGACGGGTCGCACGGGAAACACCGGAAGACACAGGTAAAGGCCGTGGTTTGGCAGGTGATGGGTGTGGGGCAGGCTCCACACGCTGGTGACCGCTTCAGAGGAAGAGATTCGGGCAGAGGGAATGGGGGACTTCACACAAACCTAAGTTCAAAAGAGAACAGACAGAACACTCAGCTCAAAGGCGACAACGGTCTCCTAGCCCACAGGAATGATCCAGCCTTTGATCAAGAGAGCAGGGAAGAGTCAGAGCAGCCAGGAGACAGGTGTGCCGTCTGTGGATTAGATCAAGGAGGATGGAGTTTTATGCACAGCTCAGCCGCTGACTTGCTGACTGCCCTCACATCTTCCTGCTTCTGTTATCTACCATCTTCCTATCGCTCCAACGCTCACAATCTCCACTCATTCTTCCAACACTTAATGGATTTGGAAGCGACTACGGAGCCACAAAGATGCTGAAAAGAGGATTTTCATCAAGCCTAGTCTCCCATATGCCGCTGGGGAACTGCACACGTTAAGGTCCAACTCTGCACCACCCCTCGGAGAAGCCGGGCTCTGTTAGCTAGAGAGAAAGTCGGGACCCAGAGGCAGCCCTGCCGGCTGCCTGTCCTGCGTGACTCACTGATGCGACACCCCGGAAGCCTGCGGGAAAGCCGGGAGCTGGACGTGGGTTTCCTCAGCCACCCGGAAAGTACAGGAGTCACCAAACCAGTTCTTCTCTCCATTCTGCCCCAGTTTCCACATGGGAAATGGAGGATTACTTCATCACACTCTCCTTTGTAACTCCCTGCAAGCTCTAAAGGTAGAAGCTGCTGTATAAACTGCACTTTGGGGTTTTTGGGTTTTTTTTTTTGTTTATTTAAACTCAGAACATCTGACAGCAGTCAAAGCAAGGAGCAGCCTCCAAAGACTATTCTTGATAGCAAGAGACAGTTAAAAATCCTCTTCAGGATGGAAACACCTTTTTACAATCTGACATCATCTGACAGAACCTGCAGGGCAGCTAAAGTCTGGGTCTTTTTTTGTTGGCAGAAATCAGGTTTTCAGATCCCACGTCTATAAGCCTTACCAGCTACAAATATTTCTTTTGAGGATGGAATCAGCATAAAGGATAAGGGAAGCAACTCGCCGCCCTCCCTGACACATGGCGTGCATGCATGCTCTAGAAATTAATCATGAACTCTGGCTGCTCCTCCCATAGGATCTTCCTTCCATAAAACATGTAATTCTGTTCAGTTTCTGAGTCTGAACTTTGTGTATCAAATACTAGAACACCACCAACGCCCCCCCCCCCAAAATAAGAAAAAACAAGAAATAAACCCCCCACACCTGACCTGCAATGGAAATTTCTGATAGTGGACAAAACCAGAAAAGTACAAGAGCTTAAGAGCTGGTCTCTAAGCTGGTATGAGTAACTTGCCTGAAGCATAGCTGATAATCTTCCAGGTTAGAATAAAGCTAGCCCAGGTCACCACGCTGCTATGCTGCTAAAATAGCTCCCTGGAGTTTGCGTTTCAGTTAAGCTGGCTCTGCTGCTGCCCAGTAGGATGTGCCGTCCCAGACCGAGCACCAGCCACGCACCAGATGTATTCTAAGCAAATACATCTCTCTGGCTTGCTAAAGGGGAAACTGTCAAAACAGTGGGATGGTAATCAGGAAGTCAATCAGGGAACCGAAGGCAGGACCCAAGAAAATTGCTGTAGGAGGCAGTCCTGCAAAACGCATAAGCATCTCATTTAGATGGTCTCTCTTACTCGGTGTTAGCACCAGTCACAAGTATCTCAGCGTGACAGAACTGTCCAAGTCATACTGAAAACAACAACAAAACTCAGACTGTGAATCCATTACTGCTGTCAGCTGGAAAGCCTCATGCGTGATCACCGCCAGACAGCGAGATCCGAAAAAAAAAACTCGTCACTTAGGTACCAAAGCGCCGTTTATGGAAACCCCCGCCTTCAACGCTTCTGCTCCTAAGTCCTCTTGTCATTGTTGGAAAAGAAGATTCAAGGTATCCAAATTGCTTTAGCGATTCCAAAAGCATTACCCGCTGAACCTACTGCCAGCTGGACAATCCCCGAAAGCCAAGCACGCTATCTGCAAGCTTTCCAGCAAACAGTTCCTACAAGAACTATACTGGAGGTTATCATCGGCTCACACGGGCATCATTTGGTGCAGCCAAAGGTTCATTACATTATGACCATGCACTGTGCTCAAGAGGAGGCAGACACCAGCAAGACAACGGGATACCCGTTTTTTGTCTTTTTTTTAAAAAATATTTTTCTTCTGCTCTCCAGAAGGCAGATCCCTTACATTCAAATGGGAAAAAAAGAGTCTTACTTATCCTGCAAACTGCTGATAAAGCATATCTATCATGATCATAATAGTCAGCACTTACATAGCACTTTTCATCCTTAAAGCTCTTTGCAAACACTAACTAATTAGATTAACCTTTTCCAATTAAAGTTACAGTGAGAGCTTTGGAAGACCCAACCTGACACAGAAGGGCTCACTTTCCAGCTTGTAAGGAACTACATCTGCTCTTCTTCAGCCAAAAGGGGTCTTGCCAGGAATCTACCTGGCCAACCTGTAGCTAAGCAGACTGCCTACGTGCTCTTTAGCGCATAGCTGCGTCTCTGGATTTCAGCAAGATCTAATTGCAGAAGTAAGAGAAAGCAGGCAGTCTTCACCTGTATCCTGCCCCAGTTCTCCATGTGCACCAGAATTCTGTCAAAACTGAGTTAGTTTTGCATTAGATGGCATTGTTTTCCCCTCCAAGGCGAGGACTGAACTCTTGGGTTTGCAACAGGCCAGAAACAAGATGCAAAACCAAGCAGAATCCTTCCTTATTTTCTGCTGATTAGATGTGAGTAGAAGCAGCACATCCCAGCATTCCTGAACTAACCAAGTGCCAACCTTTACAGTCATAAGACAAGAGAACCATCCCCAAATTCCAAGCGCCTGATCCAGCAGCCGATACGCTATATCCCAGCCATAACAAATCTCACAACCTGGATTTCGTGAGCCATGTGCCTTGTCCTCCAAGTGCAAGGAAGCAGGAGACTAAGTGTGCTCTTTCTGGGGCCAAATGCAATTAGATTCCAAGGCAAAGCACCAAGCCCTGTCTGAAAGAAACAATTATGCTGGACAGACCAGCTGGAGGAAAAGCGCAAAGAAAGGTCTGGCAATCACTTTACCCAATTTCTGAATGACAAAAACAGACCGTGTCTAAACCGTAGATTTGATTTGCAATGAAATGGTGCGATGCCCTCTTTCTCCTTTTCTTCAGCACAGATAAATACACTCACCACCAGTTTTACTAATTCCCTCCCATACTGCCATGCCAAACATTTCTTTTCCGATCAGCTACCTAACACTGCAGCACGACAGCTGGAGAAAGCAGTCCACAGGCACCCTCAAAGCCAAATGGAGACATAAATGATACCCAACCAGAACAATAAGAGCAATCCCTTAATTTGTTGTTTGCTGACCCCTCTGTCCAGGCCTCCGAAGCATCAATGCTCTAGAACAACGAGTAAAACAGAAAATACCACAATGGCATTTATCTAACAGAGAAATGAACACACACGCACACACCGATTATCTGCTGCATGCAGCTTTCTGCAAAAGCATTTCACGAGCATTCATTTATTTGACCTCATAATACATTTAACATCAGCGAAAACATTTGACCTTTCAGAAGTGGACAAAAAAAGAAAATTCAAATGAGATGGTATCAGAGCACAGACTAAGATGAACTGCAATTCCCGTTCTCTGCGCTGTGCTGAGAAGGCAAAACAAACTGATCTCTTTGCTTAAGGCAGGGGAGAGAATAAAGATTTGTGAGCTAAGATATTGGTGGGAAACCCAGGTAAGAAACTGCCTTGAAAAGAAAGCTTCAGGTGAGCTCATATACAGTAGCCATACTTTATAAAGACACTACCTTCAGACAGCATTCGGCCTGCCAGTCTGATTGCTTGTGTGTGCTATCTACCAAGAGCTCTGTCCTCATTATAGTAAGGGAGAGGAAGGAAAAAACAATAGGAAATGCATTCTTGCATCCTATGAGCACAGCTATCAGCTTGTAAGGACCCATTTCTGTCTTGAATATCATCTTGAAATGTATGAAATAGGATCCGTGGCTCTCAGCAATGCAAAATCCAACCTCCGGTATTTTTTTTTCTGTCCTAGTGGCAAGCACATTTGAATTAAAACACATTTAACAGCTAACAGTGCGTTCATTCTACTGCAGAACAAAGGCATGGAGATGACTTTAGGCTCTGCCTCTGGTTTTTCAGAATGATGAGTTAATGTTCATCAGCCTCACTGACAGCAGGCATTAGCGGAGTCATTGATCACTTTATCATTGTGCCCAATACTGTTACAGGGATGAGTATCTGTCACCAGCAACATAATCCAGTAGTTTTCTTTTATCGCTCTTCAAGAGAAATTTATCTCTGGGGTGGACGCACTCAAGTCGATGGAACAGAAATCTGTGCATATTAATTAGTTCACGAGAAGTCAGAAAAATGATTTAGACAAAAGGCAAGAATTCTAGGGCAAAAGCTTATCAACATCATTTATTGTGGTTATCATAGCGAGAGAATCTGCTGAACGTACTGCTTGCATGCAGCGCGTACGTTAGGGCTGCCCTGCTTAATCCTGCTGAGTTTTAAGCAGATGCCGCCTCCATGAAGGAAAAACCATGACACACATTTTGCCATTCAGACAACTTTTTGGTTCAGTATTCACCCTCCACCTGTCCAACAGCCACTTTTCACATGAAGCTGTTAGCAATTCAGGAAACACAAAAAAGGAGAAACGCCAAGTCTGTGCCAAACACTTGCTAGACACGGCTACTGCTTCTACAAGTCCATATGCCACAATGGCAGAGAACAAATACTACCACACACAAGGCTAATTTTGCATAAAACCCATGTGCAATGCAGCTCAGATGCAAATGTTCCTGTTCATTCTGGCAGGACAAACAACAGGTTTGTTGGGTCTGAGGGTTTGTTTTATGGATTATTTGATTTTTAAGATAAGAAACTTCAGTCAGTTAAATACTTACTAGAACACAGCAAGCACTACAGAAAGCTGCCTGTAGTAGCTTTGAAAAAAGTCTCTTTGGAAATGCTACATTTTTTTCTTTGGCATCATTAATATAGAAAGAGCTACAGATGTACTTATGTATGCTGAGTGCAAAGAAAGCGCATGAGGAATCGGGTTTGGAGGGTTCTTGGATTCTACAAGGTCACAAACTGTAGCAGCCTGCATTGCTCTGGGACTTAGCGTGATTCTAAGAAAAATGCTTGAGGTAAGCACACTTACTTAACCAGGGTTTTCTTGACATGGAAACTGCCTCAATGTTGCTTAATGCATTGCTGTTCCGAGGGAGGAAGGTTAGTCTCTAAGGTGATATGCTGAAATTGGAGTCTAGGTTTAATGCCCAGCTTTGCCCATCCTCCCTATGGAATGAGAGTTAGCGTCAGAATTTCAGGTGCCAAACCCTCAGAGACACCTGGCACACCGAAGGACCTTTCATACTCTGATGATGGAGTATTGTAACAAAAGATCCTGGTTTGGGGCAGTTCTGGAGATCCTCACTACCACACAGGACTGCAACAGCTTTGGAAAAGATGAAGCCAGATCCCCTGAAGGTAGAAGGGTAGGAAGTGCTTTGTGAAAGGCCCTGAAAGAAAGGATGACCATTCCGAATTTAAACACGGAACACAAGGGAAAGCTAAGAAAGGGGTTTAAATAGCATATGGGTGTACACAGTGTACCTCTACTCCTTCAGTATCAAGTTTCTGAAATGCACCCATTTCAAACACTTGATAAGAACAACACTGCACGCAGCTCAGCAGTACTAGCACGATCAACAAAAGTCATTACTCATACATGAACCGTAAGTGTACTTCTCCAATGCCTGCGCTCCTTCAGCTCATTCTCCAAACCTTGCAAGCCCTTGCAGACAGGAAAACAACAAGAGAAACGGTGGGAGACGGCCAGCAGGAATCCTCTGCATTTACTTTTACCGGATACATGGACATAATAGTAATACAAATAATAGTAAGGAGCAGGTTTCTCACTTAGCCTGCCTTCACCTAGAAATATATTTACCCCCCCTCTTTATTCCTCTGTCTGTTTACTAGCAAGCCACTTCATTTTTGCAGGCCCTAGTTCTCTCTTCTGCACACTGAGAGACAGCACCCTTCACCGCTGGGAAGCACTTTATGATGCTGCGGAAAAAGGATCTGGATGGATGGATGGAAAAAGGCAATACTGATGGCAAACAGTATTGCAGACAATTGCCAGGTAACCACTAGAGGGCATCAAGAAGAGCTTCAGCAAGAAGAGATTAAAGACTATCTGGCCATAGTGAATCAGGGACAGGCGTGACGCCAACCATGCTGCACCTGCCGTGCTCCACATACCATAGCCAGCCTGTCAGGAGAAACATCAGGGTTATTATTCTGCTGAATGGCTATCAATACTAAAACTGACAAAACTGTCATTGCAATTATATTAATTGCTTGTT